>JANIIK010001076.1:45000-47161 GCA_027704905.1 Muraenolepis orangiensis
TTTTACTGTCTGTCTGTCTGTCTGTAGTCTGTATGTCTCTGTATCTCTGTCTGTCTGTTTCTCTCTCTCTCTCTCTCTCTCTCTCTCTCTCTCTCTCTCTCTCTCTCTCTCTCTCTCTCTCTCTCTCTCTCTCTCTCTCTCTCTCTCTCTCTCTCTCTCCCTCTGTCTGTCTGTCTGTATGTCTCTGTAACTCTGTCTGTCTGTCTCTCTCTCTCTCTCTTTTACTCTGTCTCTTTTTACTCTCTCTCTCTCTGTCTGTCTGTCTGTCTGTCTGTCTGTCTGTCTGTCTGTCTGTCTGTCTGTCTCTCTCTCTCTCTCTCTCTCTCTCTCTCTCTCTCTCTCTCTCTCTCTCTCTCTCTCTCTCTCTCTCTCTCTCTCTCTCTCTCTCTCTCTCTCTCTCTCTTGGTGTACTGAGTGAGTTCTCTAACTTTGACTCTTTCTATCAGTGTTGATGTCTTGTATGTAGTGTTGTGTTAGTGTGTGTTGAGTGTTATCTGTTGTTAGTTCGTGGTGTTTGACCACCTGGCATTATGCCCGTTGTCACCGGCCGGCCGAGGAGCGTCAGGCGGGCGGCTCCAGCTCACCTGACGTGACTCCTGTATTGGAGTCTGAATGGCTTGGCGTGCAGCAGTTTGCTGTTAAAGCTCAGGTGGTAGAGACGGTGGTGCGGGTGGAGAGCAGAACGGAGAACAGGATCATGTTGAGTGTGCACATAAAGTCACTGGTGAAATCAGTGCCCGGGCCAGTGGGAATTCAGTGAAGAATCAGACAGAGAACATTAAAGTGGTTATTATTCATGAGGAAAGCTGCAGTGCCAGAGCTGATAGGGCGGCTGAGGAGGCCTTGATGGCTGTGGACACGCAGGAGGAAATTGTCATTTTAAATACAGCCAACAAAAGGAAAGAACCTGACAAAGAGCAGAGAGGGGCTGAGGCCAAGAAAGTGCTGGAGGATTTCTCTGATGAGGACAGTGAGGTGACGCCTTCACAAGAAAGTCTGTTCATTGTTTATCCTCTTGAGAAAATGAAGAGGTTTTTAGCTGAAACTAAAGGTATTAGGGCAATCAAAACAGATTTTCCATTTTTTCCAGATTTGAGAGGTTTAATCATGTCTGTGATACTGCTAAGAAAGACAGAGGATATGTTTATTGATCAAGAGGTCTATCGGCTCATGAAGATTGTTACAAATGCAGAGAACAACTATTGGATGAAGATGACTATTTAAAGTGTCGCTCCACACACTTGTTGTAAGGGTTTTTGTGGTAGTGGTCATTTCTTTCTCTCCAATGGGTGATCTCAAAATAGGTTCCTTAAATCTAGGGATGAAAAGGACGCTGTGTGAATATGCTGGTGTCCTCTTCTTTATGGCACAGATGATCCTGTGTGGACCCCACCTTCAAACCTGCTCGCACGCATCCAAGCTGTCTTGGTCGCTTTGTTTGGGACAAGATGCACTGGATTCCTCAGGCTGTTCTCTTTCTTCCAAAGGAAGAGGGAGGAAGAGCACTAATTCATTTGGCCAGTAGAGGTGCTGTTTCCCCACTGCAATTCATTCAGAGACTTGTGTTGGGCCCTAAAGACTTGGTGTGGAGACCACTGGCCCACTTACTGGTGCAGAGGTTTGGAGGTATGGGACTGCATGACTCACTGTTCCTAATGGACTTTAAAACTCTGACGTTTAGACATTGTCTCTTTTCTTCTGTGGAGTGTTCACAGTGTGGAGGGGGCTGGGGAAGGAGTGGACTGAACAAGATGTCTCCCTGTGCTGGTTGCTACGAGAGCCTGTGGAGGACGAGGACGTTTGGACCCCCCCTCATGGAAGTCATGGAAGTGTTCCGTGGAGCAAGGACACTAACCTGGGGAACTTAGCTGGACCTGAATTGGACAAGGCAGAGGCTCTAGCAGCGGCTCTTGCTGTTAGATCTGTGAGGTTCATCAGCAAGCTGCCGGATCACCGGAGACACTGTGTGACGGGTCATGAATGTCGCCTACTGATTAAACACTAACCGTTTGACTGTGCCTAATGTACTGGATCCTTTTCCTCGGTTGGGCATTCGTCCCCATCTTGAAGGTTGCGGTGGGCCCCTTCTGGTCGGGACCGGGTGTTTAAGCTTGGAAGAGGTGAATGGAGACCAGCTGTACAGACTGATGGTAAAGTGTCT
>JANIIK010001077.1:0-29255 GCA_027704905.1 Muraenolepis orangiensis
ACACATATTCTGGGATGGATATGTGTAGAGGGATGGAATCACACAGGGTTTTCCTGTATTGTTAGAGATATTCTTTGTCTATGGGCGTTGGTGTCCGGACACAACGTTTTATCTCGTCTTCCCCACCTGCTACATGTTTGTGTTCCTTCTTGTCCCAAGGAGTGATACTGTCAATGGGAAGACGCTGCTATCATTTTATTTATCAGTCCATTGTTGGCTTTTATAAAGGAACAAGTACAATTTCTGAATAGCAATGCCATACAAGCTGCATATGCGGGACATGACCAAGATACTTGGTGACTGTGTGATTGCTAATGGGTTTCCAGAAGAGACCCATTCTATGTAACTGGCCCCTACAGATAACAGACCCCTACAGATCCCTGCTAATCTAAAGTCTGATTTATGCTACTGGTGGTAACATTATCAGAATCTGTTTTGACCGTTCGACAAATTCTAAGCCATACTTACAAAAACATTTTCTCAATGTTAGTGAAAAATAATTGTACGGAATATTAATGTTAGCAAATACTGGTAAGAGTCAGAGGACAGGGACAGAGAGGACGTCTGTACCGTGAGCTACAGATCAAGTATTAAAGATTACAGATAAATTGTTACAGATTACAGATCAAGTGTTACAGATTACAGATCACATGTTAAATATTACAGATTGAGTAATGCAGATTACAGATATAGTGTTACCGATTTTAGATTGAGTGTTACAGATTTGATTGCTGTTGCACCACAGCAGCTCTCTGCTTCCAAGATTCAAAATGTTGAATTGCCATTTGCAATTACACATGCAAAAGTGGAATGCTTACTCCCCATTCCCTCCTGCAGTATGCTTCTGCAGGAGTCTGATAATACACACAGGCAAAAATTTCAGGTATCCAAAAGTAACATGCGTACCAAGAGTCACGCAGTAATATCTAAACTTAACTAAAATCCAAAGTGCCAGAATGCTACTCCGTAACAGAGTATCGGCACAATTCAAAATGTTCTACTTCTGCTTGCAGAGGTTATTTTTTTGTGTGTGATTTCATAAACAATTTGCTTCAGGGCGCCTCACATTGGCGTAATGTCATCCCTTCAACTTGTGGGGGAGGCTTTTTGTATAGCTTCCTTTCGAGTTAGTACTCTGAACCTCACACTGTTACGTTAACCACCTTCTTAACTCACACAAACACACTCCATGGCAATGCCACAAAGATGCAAACACATGTTCAGCTTTGTAAATTAATTCAAATATAATTTTGGTTTCAACACATATTAGGTTTTGTTTTGATAATTCCTACCTTGAGGTTTTTCACTTCTAGAATTTTGGTGTAAACAGACAAACAATTATATTGGTAAACATTACCAACCGTGATGCTACATATTCATCAACATTCAGTTGATATTCAGAGATAAATAAAATTGCAATTTTTTTCTGCTAGCTTATCAATTTTACATTCAGTGACAGTGGTGTGAGACTGCTACTAGATGACAACGTCATGATGTTGCATTGAATATCCATAGATAAGTGTATTAACCTTTTATGAATTATGAAACACATTTATTATTTTGTTTTCATTCCCATAGCATTTGTTTATATGCTATAACTCATTACAGGGACAAAAGTCAAAAGTGACAAAAGTCCCTGTAAATGCAAGATACATTTGCAGGATGAAGGCATAGCCAGCTAGTAAAGAGTATGCTTATGTAGTAACAGAGGAGTTGTTCATGAACCAATAACTAATTATACTAATACGAATAATAAGAAAAATAAAACCTAGCGATAAGGTGGGAGCCCAAAAACTCCTGAACACAGAAACAGAGAAAAACTGAAAAAATGCAGTCCAGTTGTTGTTGTGGAAGGGGGGGTTGATCTTGTTGGGGGGGATTCAGGGTGTGTTTATGTATATAACTAAAAGTCTACGACCGCAAGTCTATTGTGTCCATAGGCCGACCCATGCTTCCATCCATCGTCCTCATCTTTCGTGGGGGAGGGGGGGGGGGGATTACAAGAACACGTGGGACAGAGGTGGTGGACATGAGCAATGACAGACTCGTTGAATTCTCTCTTTGGTGTTATATCTCCTGGTGAGAGCCCGGCGACATTGCACACTGCACCACAGGGTGCCTACAGGCAGGACTGGGGAATTCTGTCTGGATTCCATCCAGAGACCAGGGAAACAATCCACATTGACACCCTCACAATCCACAATCTCCCCATACCCATCTTACCCACCTAAAGAGTATTCTTGCTCAGTTCCAGCATGACAATGATGTAAACAGGGACATTCCGGGGACATTTGTTTTGTGTATTGCGTCTTTGTGACGAGCAGTCAACAATTTGTATTTGTATTTCTTTAATTAGCCAAATCGACCTTGGGATTTTGTGTAGCGGCTGCTACAATGCAGTGCTGTTTGCTGTTCCTGATGCAGGCTAGCCTTATCCAGCGCCCTGCAGGCACAAACCATTCCTCTCTCCCAGCCCGTGTCCTACCACCAAGTCAGCTTTGAACTGTTTTCCAGCCAGGGCTTCAATAATGGATGGATGGTGCTGCTTTCTTTTTTTTCTTTTTTTACCTGTTATCCCCCGACACCACAGGTCTATTTATATAGGTCTGTTTATTGAGCCCACAAGGCAGGCGGCCAATTGATTGACTCCATTTCTTAATGCTGTTCAATCGGTGGATTAACACTGCCTGCCAGGCAGGGGCGGACTGGGAGACTAATTCAGCCCGGGACGTTCAGACGCACCGGCCCACACACCGGCCCACGCGTGCGGACCACCCTTGAAGCCTACAGATCAATGATACCTCTATCCTCATACACTGTTATGGCTAGATTCTCCAGAGTCAAGCCATAACATAAAAGAGACAGACAAAAAGAGTAAGGTGCAAAATGAAACCTTCCTTTATTATTTTATATAGGTTTCTTAAAAATGTCCGTGTCATGTGTGAAGGGTGTCAAAGTGGATATGTAGGCGTCAGTAACGTGAATGTACAATTGGGATTAAGGACAAAGTATTATATTTTATTATATTATAGATGGGTATATTTTGTTCTAGATATTGTTGTATATTGTTTGCCAACTTATTGTACTTTTTCCCTTACACTTTTGCCTGAATTATTGTACTTCTACCTGAGCACTGGTTCAGTTATTGGAGACTTGTTAGAAATGAAATGCACTTTTGACTTCTGGTGACTAGTTGTTCTATTACCTTCCTCTGTTGAAACACACTATTGTAAGTCGCTTTGGATAAAAGCGTCTGCTAAATGATTGTAATGTAATGTAATGTAATGTAATGTAATGTAAAGTACAGCAAATGGGACTCTGCACTTTCTCTGTGAACTTAGTTTCTCTCGTGCTCTTCTATTCTTTGATGGACATGCCTCCAAGCTGTCATTCCTCCTTTGATCAATTTCATGTCATTTGCAGATGGCTTTGCATACGCTAAACATACTGTACAGTAGAGTGAGTTGGATTTCTCACAATATGAAAGCCACTTTCTATTGATTCCATCTTTGTTGTTGTAGATATTTAAAAACATTTTTTAAATGTATTTATATCTTTAGCCTGAGGCCGGGCAAAGTAATCAAAGCTCACTGCATCAGTCTGCATCTCCCTGTCTTTTGGTTCTCCTGTGCTGGACCCTGCAGCTGTCTCACTTTCCTCAGGGTCAACTGTACTGGACCCTGCAGCTGTCTCACTTTCTTCAGGGTCAACTGTACTGGACCCTGCAGCTGTCTCACTTTCTTCAGGGTCAACTGTACTGGACCCTGCAGCTGTCTCACTTACCTCAGGGTCAACTGTACTGGACCCTGCAGCTGTCTCACTTTCTTCAGGGTCAACTGTACTGGACCCTGCAGCTGTCTCACTTTCTTCAGGGTCAACTGTACTGGACCCTGCAGCTGTCTCACTTTCCTCAGGGTCAACTGTGCTGGACCCTGCAGCTGTCTCACTTTCTTCAGGGTCAACTGTACTGGACCCTGCAGCTGTCTCACATTCTTCAGGGTCAACAGTACTGGACCCTGCAGCTGTCTCACTTTCGTCAGGGTCAACTGTACTGGACCCTGCAGCTGTCTCACTTTCTTCAGGGTCAACTGTACTGGACCTTGCAGCTGTCTCACTTTCTTCAGGGTCAACTGTACTGGACCCTGCAGCAGTCTCACTTTCCTCAGGGTCAACTGTACTGGACCCTGCAGCTGAAGCGATCCACGTTCACTCGTATACATGGGCCAAGCATTAAGCTGATTACAATATCACCGGTACGGAAGTGAGCCGATCGGAGTGGGCCGAGTGGCCCGACCAGCCAACTTTGGTACCGGCGCATCGGGATTCGTCCCGATGGCCAGTCTGCCACTGCTGCCAGGCATGTATCATCCTGTGTGTGAGCTGTAACATGTCACTGTATTAGAAGGTGTCACGAGTATGTTTATTGAGCCCACAAGGCAGGCGGCAAATTGATTGGATCCTACAACAACCTACAACAACCTACAAAACCCAACTAAAAACCCATCTGTTTAAACTGGCTTATCCCTTATGAACGGTACCATCTTTCTTCCTTTCTTCATTTTACTTCCTGTTGTTTGTCTTGTTTTAAACCCTGCGGACACTTTGTGAAGTCCACTGTTTTTACTTTTTTATATTTTTATAATTTAATTTTACTGTAGCATACATGCTCTGAAAGGTGTCCTTGGGTGTCTTGAAAGGCGCCGAACAAATAAAATGTATTATTATTATTATTATTATTATTGACTCCTTTTCTTAATGCTGTTCAATTGGTGGATTAACACTGCCTGCCAGGCATGTACCATCCTGAGTGTGAGCTGTAACATGTCACTGTTAGAAGGTTAGAAGGTAGAAGGTGTCACGGGTTAGATAATGGTGGGTGTGTAGGGGGTCTTTTAGGGTCCAACCGCCGGAAATTAGCAGTGGCGGGCACACACTTTGATTCATCACGGGTGCACGCTGTGTGTCTCTCCAGCACAGCAACATATTTGACACACTCAATTGGTTGTGCACATTTATTAATAAGGCCAATTAAAATGATGCTGCTGCACTACCGCACTTTAAATACTTTTAAATAATGTTGCACATTCAACAGCTGTCCATACCATCTATCAGTCACTTTGCTGTCCTTTTTCTTTTTCTTTTTATCGTATATATAATTTTTATGGAATTGTTTTTGGAGATGTATACTGTGGGAGGGAATGGGGAGCAAGCAGAGTGAGGGATCACGCCTTCCAGGTATAGTTAGGAGTGCAACATACATAGCATTTACACAAAAACATTAAAGTACAATGCAAAAAAATATATACATATACATAATATACATATACAAAAATCGGTCGGATTGTTGTATAATTGTACCCAAAGCTTAATTCCCCCTCAAATGCAGCCGTCAACATCCACCCCTCTCCAGTCAGAGCTCCACAAATCAACACACGCCTCACAACTTCAGTTTGGAGTAGAGTAGGTGGCACCTTGTTATGGCGATCAATCAAAGTGATGTGAAGGGCACACCCCCCCCCCCTAGTCC
Source organism: Muraenolepis orangiensis (assembly GCA_027704905.1). Taxonomy (NCBI): domain Eukaryota; kingdom Metazoa; phylum Chordata; class Actinopteri; order Gadiformes; family Muraenolepididae; genus Muraenolepis; species Muraenolepis orangiensis. The sequence goes on from JANIIK010001077.1 coordinate 5,528, forward strand.
TCGCCTCTATTAAAGTCTTACAAAATTAATCTCCATGAATTTATATTTATCAACAACTAGGTTGCATATACTGGCCGTACTCCGGCCTCTTTAAGCACATTTAGCAGCCTCACTGACTGTGGACTGTTATTGATTTGATGTTTGTGCATATAGTGTATGCATATTTCATTGATTTTAATATTTCATGATGGACAGGGTGTGAAAAGAAGCAGAGAGAAGGCTACACGGTGGATTGTTCACTGGGGGAACTGTGTAAATGCCACCGGGGCCTGCTGGCCTCACTGTCAAGACACCTAATATTAATGGGTGTCATTTGGAAGAGGAGGTTGACTTCATAACGGACAACACCTGAGGTCAAGTCTGAAGTTATTGCCCAGTACAGAGAACAGAGAACCCAGCCGGAACTCAGTTAGCATTGGAGCCCTGGTAGGACAGAACCGAGGACCAGAGGACAGGAGACTGGAAAGTGTGTGTTTGTGTGTGTGTGTCTGTGTTTGGTTGTGTACGTATTTGTTCATGTATGAACATTACATTACATGTCATTTAGCAGATGCTTTTATCCAAAGTGACATACAATAGTGTGTTTCAACAAAGGAAGGTAAGAGAACAACTCGTCACCAGAAGTCAAAAGGGCATTTCATTTCTAACAAGTCTCCAATAACTGAACCAGTGCTCAGGTCAAAAAACATTAAGTTCAGGTAAACATACAGTAAGTTAAAAGTACAATAAGTTGGCAAGTAATATAGAACAATATGTAGAACAATATCTACCTAACAATCTACTTAGATAATCGACTTAGTAAGACACTAGTAAAAGTGATAAGAGGATGCACTACGAGGAAGGATCCGGGTAGTGTATCCTGAAGAGATGGGTTTTCAGCCTGCGGCGGAAGATGGGCAATGACTCTGCAGTCCTGACATCCGTGGGGAGTTTGTTCCACCAAATTGGGCCCAGGACAGAGAAGAGCTGTGACCGTGTAGATCGACCACAAGGGCCCCTAAGCAAGGGGGAAAGCAGATGGCCTGAAGAAGCAGAGCAAAGTGAACAGGTGGGGATGTAGGCCTTGACCATTACCTGAAGGTAGGATGGAGCTGTTCCTTTTACTGCCTTGTAGGCTAGCACCACGGTTTTGAACTGGATGCGAGCAGCTAGCAGGGAAGACATGGGTAGTTGATGCGGGCATCAGCCGGGGAGTCAGGGAAGGAGGATTGGATATTGTCGACCTTGTCAAAGAAGGCCAAATCGTCAGCAGGGAGGAGATGGGCGGAGGTGTTTTAGGGTTAGGGTAAAAGGGTAAAATTCAGCTTTGGCGGCTGAACGAGACAAGGTGAAGTTAGACAGGAGCCCTTGAAAATGGAGAGGGTCCTCTGTGGTTTTTCCTTTCTTCCACCTGCTTTCCGCCTCTCTTGAGGCTCCACCTCTGTGTACGCACTGAGTCCGACAACCTGAGGGCACCTGGAGTTGGACGTGCAGACCTGGAGGTGAGAGGACAGAGAGTGACCAGAGAGGACAGGGTAGAGAGAAGAAGGTCAGTGGCAATGTCAGGGGATAGAACAGAGAATGAATCAGGAGAATGGAGGGCAGAGAGAACAGAAGAGGAGAGATCGGCAGGGGTGAGTTTAGGGAGATTGCGACGGCACGTCACCATCTGTGTAGGGGGAGAGTGGGATGGGTGGGAAGGGAGGGAGAGGGAGAAGGACATGAAGAAGTTGTCAGATAGGTGGAGAGGAGTAACTGAAAGGTTTACTGTATCACAGTGTCTGGTGAAGATCAGGTCCGCTTTCAGGGAGTGGCTAAATAACATTGGTTGCAAATTGTCTGAGGGTCTGCTAGAAGTGCAGGCCCCTCCCACACAATATACAAGGCAGTTGACCTAGATTGGGTGAAACCACCTTCAATGGGCCACAACACTTAAGCACTACCTGACCACTTGACTAACAATAGACCAATGAGTGAAGCACAATTGAATTGCAACACTCTAGTTACACTATAAGTTCAACTTGAGTTACAGTTAGTATCACCTGATAAGCAACACAATAAAATATACTCAGACTACACTTCAACACTTGGCTAACAATGGACTAATGATTGAAGTACAACTTACTTGCAAAACTCTAATTACAGCTAGGGCAGTACAGTTACAGTTAGAGGCTCCCCCTGAGACTTATATTTTATAAAGCTAAATTTGCACTGGACTTATAGTTTTGCCTTGTCTGTACTGTTTTGTTTTACTGTGCACATTTGCTCCGGACCCGTGTCAAATTCCTATGCGTGTTTTTACAACGGTATATGGCAATAAACCACTTTCTGATTCAGATTCTGAGTTAGTATCAACCTGACAAGCAACACAAATGTACTCAGACTATTCCAGATGGAAGAAGTTCAGTCCCTCCAGTAGTTGAAACAAACACTGTTTCATGGAGCATGTGCGGATATTTGCATGCATGAGTTGTTTTTTACATTTCATTTCGCTCTTTTGGATCAGCCGGTAAACAAGCAATCTCAACATTCCGAAGACATTTTCGAGTATCGCAAATTACGTTGTGTTGTCACATGGCTATTCACCTGAGTTTCACCGGGGCCTTTCATATAGTTGCTTATGAAAAAACATTGTGAATTCCCTTTTTAATTTAGTTATATCCGTTAAACATTAAGTAGACTGCTGGTATTGCTGAGACATTTAACACACACTCAATAGTCATTTGAAAGAGGCTGATGGCTTGTACACATAAACACTCACACATGCATGAGCCTCAGTGATACACTGACAGGTTGGGGCCCGAGAGCAGAATACTCGCTCACAGCAGGACTGTCGTGTCAAAGAGTTCTTATCAGGTGAGATTGTTCAGCGGCCATCTTCTGTTTATTTTAAACCTGGTTTGGCCCTTTTTTGTTTCATCCTTTCATTCTTTCCTCTTTTCTTCCTTTCCTCCTTTACACCTTTCCTCCAGGTAGCCAGGTAGCCTACAGGTAGCCAGTGTAGGGAAGACATGGGTAGTTGATGCGGGCATCAGCCGGGGAGTCAGGGAAGGAGGATTGGATATTGTCGACCTTGTCAAAGAAGGCCAAATCGTCAGCAGGGAGGAGATGGGCGGAGGTGTTTTAGGGTTAGGGTTAGGGTAAAAGGGTAAAATTCAGCTTTGGCGGCTGAACGAGACAAGGTGAAGTTAGACAGGAGCCCTTGAAAATGGAGAGGGTCCTCTGTGGTTTTTCCTTTCTTCCACCTGCTTTCCGCCTCTCTTGAGGCTCCACATCTGTGTACGCACTGAGTCCGACAACCTGAGGGCACCTGGAGTTGGACGTGCAGACCTGGAGGTGAGAGGACAGAGAGTGACCAGAGAGGACAGGGTAGAGAGAAGAAGGTCAGTGGCAATGTCAGGGGATAGAACAGAGAACGAATCAGGAGAATGGAGGGCAGAGAGAACAGAAGAGGAGAGATCGGCAGGGGTGAGTTTAGGGAGATTGCGACGGCACGTCACCATCTGTGTAGGGGGAGAGTGGGATGGGTGGGAAGGGAGGGAGAGGGAGAAGGACATGAAGAAGTTGTCAGATAGGTGGAGAGGAGTAACTGAAAGGTTTACTGTATCACAGTGTCTGGTGAAGATCAGGTCCGCTTTCAGGGAGTGGCTAAATAACATTGGTTGCTAATTGTCTGAGGGTCTGCTAGAAGTGCAGGCCCCTCCCACACAATATACAAGGCAGTTGACCTAGATTGGGTGAAACCACCTTCAATGGGCCACAACACTTAAGCACTACCTGACCACTTGACTAACAATAGACCAATGAGTGAAGCACAATTGAATTGCAACACTCTAGTTACACTATAAGTTCAACTTGAGTTACAGTTAGTATCACCTGATAAGCAACACAATAAAATATACTCAGACAACACTTCAACACTTGGCTAACAATGGACTAATGATTGAAGTACAACTTACTTGCAAAACTCTAATTACAGCTAGGGCAGTACAGTTACAGTTAGAGGCTCCCCCTGAGACTTATATTTTATAAAGCTAAATTTGCACTGGACTTATTGTTTTGCCATGTCTGTACTGTTTTGTTTTACTGTGCACATTTGCTCCGGACCCGTGTCAAATTCCTATGCGTGTTTTTACAACGGTATATGGCAATAAACCACTTTCTGATTCAGATTCTGAGTTAGTATCAACCTGACAAGCAACACAAATGTACTCAGACTATTCCAGATGGAAGAAGTTCAGTCCCTCCAGTAGTTGAAACAAACACTGTTTCATGGAGCATGTGCGGATATTTGCATGCATGAGTTGTTTTTTACATTTCATTTCGCTCTTTTGGATCAGCCGGTAAACAAGCAATCTCAACATTCCGAAGACATTTTCGAGTATCGCAAATTACGTTGTGTTGTCACATGGCTATTCACCTGAGTTTCACCGGGGCCTTTCATATAGTTGCTTATGAAAAAACATTGTGAATTCCCTTTTTAATTTAGTTATATCCGTTAAACATTAAGCAGACTGCTGGTATTGCTGAGACATTTAACACACACTCAATAGTCATTTGAAAGAGATGTAGCCGGCAGTAATGTATTTTGGCTGATGGCTTGTACACATAAACACTCACCCATGCATGAGCCTCGGTGATACACTGACAGGTTGGGGCCCGAGAGCAGAATACTCGCTCACAGCAGGACTGTCGTGTCAAAGAGTTCTTATCAGGTGAGATTGTTCAGCGGCCATCTTCTGTTTATTTTAAACCTGGTTTGGCCCTTTTTTGTTTCATCCTTTCATTCTTTCCTCTTTTCTTCCTTTCCTCCTTTACACCTTTCCTCCTTTACTCCTTTACTCCTTTACACCTTTACTCCTTTACACCTTTACTCCTTTACTCCTTTACTCCTTTACACCTTTACACCTTTACACCTTTACTCCTTTACTCCTTTACTCCTTTACTCCTCTACACCTTTACTCCTTTACTCCTTTACTCCTTTACTCCTTTACTCCTTTACTCCTTTACTCCTTTACTCCTTTACTCCTTTACTCCTTTACTCCTTTCTGCTTCATGAAACGGCTGATTTGTGCCTCTCTGCAGAACCTTTTGTCAGCCTGCCGGATAATTCCCCAAGGTGGCCACTGGCAGTTGAAAACACTGAACCAATCAGTCACAATTGTGTGTGTGAAGGTCTGAATTCATTACTTCTGATTGTGTATACGTTCTCCAGGCATAGTATAAAATGCATCCCTTGCTTCTCTCTTATTTTGCTCCCAGAAAAAAACCCCATGTTTTGGAAAAAAACATATATAATACACCTTTGCCCTAATGGGAACACCTAACAATTATTAGCACATTTTTCTAGTTAGATTGCTGTTTAAATTAAGCTTTCTTAAGTAGAAATGTTAACTTTTGAAAGTGCAAAAGTGATGCAGTAACCTAAGTCAATTTAGTTTTTTTGTTTTGTTTGGCATTTCTTATGGCAGGAATTTGGAAGCCACAGATGATTAAAATGCCGACAGTATAAATGAATGTACTAATGGCATAAGAATTTTTCACCGGACCACTCAACCGTTCTATTTGTCAGTTTCCTTACAAGTGGAATGACAAAACAAACACTCCACAAGCTATTCCCATGACGTTTGCATCGCGTAAGGGTGTAGGAGGCAATGCACATGAAAACTGGTGCTTGTTGTGGATGCTACCTTTTATGGTTGGAGACAAAGTACCAGAAGATGATGCAGTGTGGCAAGTTTTGATGAGCCTTACAGATGTGGTTGAACTTGTCATGGCTCCTATCCATACAGTTGAGACACTGGGATACATGGAAAGCAAGATCAGTGAGCATCGTTACAGGTATTTGCTGTTTTTGGACCACTTGTGGCTCTTTGGACCATGCGTTTCGAAGCCAAACACAGATTCTTCAAAAGGATTGTGAGACAGACTGGGTCTTTCAGAAACATTCTTATGACAATGGCAAGAAAACACCAATCGATGATTGCATATCAAATCCATGATGATAACATTCATAGTCAAACACTGTCTTTTTCTCGAATGACTCGGGTAGCAGTGGAGGTTCTGAAAGACAGCATCAAGGAGTCTATTGCACGGAAGTATCCGATGGCAGTGATGGTTAACATGAAAAACAAGGTCTCAATCTTAGGCACCAGCTATTGAGTTGGAATGTTGTTGCCTTTTGGATCAACAGTTGGATTGCCGGACTTTGGCGAAATACTCCAGATAATCCTTGTGCATGAAAGTCCTGTCTTTGTTCTGAGGTTTCTTATGGTGCCCTCACACCATAGCGATCACCAGTTGCGTATGGTTGCGAATAAAAAATAGTGGTCATAAGTTCCGAATGCAACTCACACGCAACTAATAGGTTTTATAGGTTTGAAGTACGCAACAAGCACGCAGGTGATCGCAGACACACGCAGAGTAAGTTCGGAAATTTTGAACATGTTCAATAATTCTCTGCGAATGCCTGCGATCAATTTAAACGCAACAGGGACGCAACAGGTATGCTACGCAAGCAACACGATCACAACAGGTATGCTACGCACACAACACGATCGCAACAGGTACGCAACTCTTAAGTTATGAACGCAGGTCCTAATTTGAGGTATCTGGTCATGTTTTGGGGTCACCTTTATCTGATTTCTTGGTAGCTTTCCCCATGTTGACTCTTCGATGACCAAATCAGAAGGAAACACTGAATCGGCTCCGCTTTTATAGTGTTGAACTTTCCTGACTAGCTTCCAGACCGTAGTCGAGGAATACAGGGGATATTGATCCAGGGCCGAAGCACAGGCTTCGGGTTCAATAACCCACTTAATGAACAGACAGGCAGGGTTTACATCCGAGAGGGTTGGATTTACTTATTCTAGACAGGTGTACATTTCTACTACTCCCGTTCACTTCCAGACACACACAGATGCTCGCTCATTCACATCGCATTCCCACACACACACGCCACGCCCCCCTCGCTCTTAAAGGGGTAGGCAGCCTTGCCCTACATGAACCTACTGGTATAACAATAGGTTTTTATCACGTGACTGATATTCGCAAATACCACACAACTAGCACGCAGGTCAAACGCAACTTGTATGTTCTGCACGCAACTCACACGCAACCCACACGCAACTCACACGCAACCCACACGCAACCCACATGCAACCCACATGCAACCCATAGGACGAATAGGTTACTACAAATTGACAAAATTGTTGATTTCGGTTGCGTTTGGTGCGTATGCAAAAAAATGTTATGGGGTGAGGGCACCATTAGTGGGTGGTACAATGAGCACTTGAGGAGCTACAAAGTAGAGCTCACAGGAGATATTGAAACCATTCAGCATGCAGAAATTAAAGATGCATGGCCGCATATAAAACAGCAGAGGGTCGATTGGTGTCCCTGAAACACTTAATTTGCACATCAATAGTAGTAGGTTTTACACTTTATTATTCTGTTATTCTGTTAAAGTACGACATCACTCGTTTTGTATAATGCAATTAAACATATACAATTTTAACTGCTGTCTTTTTTTCTCCCCCTACAGCTAATATCGACACACTCAACAATGGCAGTCCAGTTGCGAGTCATCGTCAAGGATCATGATATACGAAAGATAAATCTTCAATCAACAATTCCTAGTTCAGTTGAAGATCTTATTTCGATGATCACTGAAAGATTTCAGTTGTTAATGATTTTGGGAACCAATTTTTTGAGTGTCACCTCATCAACTGACCTGTATAACAAGGCCACTGTAAAAATATTAAGAAAAGAGCCTCTGATCACCCTTGACCTGCATCCAGTAGATTCAGGACGGTCCTCTGCAGTGAGTTCAATGGACACCTTTGCTGGCGATACCAGTGATTATAGTGGATTATAGTGAAGCGGACACCTCTCTGTCCAGCTCACAAGGCTCCAGTTTTCTTTCAGCGTCATGGCACTCTACACCATGGCCAGTGCCGTTTCAAGTCCCACAGTTTTCCTATGATGTTGAGCTTATACTTGCTGAGGCAAACAAGATACATCATGCCTCTGGAACACACTTCATTGATGCAAGTGTCAAAATCTGCTATAATGCAAGATCTTGCAAAAACGATTTTCTCTGACTCTGCCTACCCATCAAGTCTGCAAATAGCCTCTGTGGCTGAAGCACTGGTTGAGAAGTTCCCATGTCTTAAAGAGCCAGGATCCTTTGCAGGGATGTTTGGCTGGCTGCAACGCCTAAAATATAAGATGCACAATTACCGTGCTAAGCTAAGTGTCACAATGGCTATTCATTCTGGTTCCCGATCTACCGCCTGTCCCTGACTACGCCTCTGCCTGTCCCTGCCTGGTTCCCGATTCACCCCCTGTCCCTGACTACGCCTCTGCCTGTCCCTGCCTGGTTTGTCTACCCAGCCCCGGTTCTGATCACCTGCCTGTCCCCGACTACGTCTCTGCCTGTCCCTGTCTGTGTGATATTTATCGTAATAAATACCACTATCTGCCTTTGGTGTCCGTGTGCAGCATTTGGGTCCAAACCTAACCCGTGACACTAAGATCCCGAAAGTATGCCTATCCTGAATTAGAGGTAAATGCATTAAGAAGGAAGCAGCCATCTGATGCAGCCCCAGCCAAAAATGTTAAAAGACCAAAGAAAGCAGAGGTAAATTATCTTCCTCCACATCCCGTTGGACAAAAAGAGGACACGCTGGAGAAGGGGAGGCTGGAGTTAATCAATGAAATAAAGAAGAGGAACAATGCAAAGATGATCAGAGAGAATTTCTGATCAATTTGTAGAGTGGAGGTGGTGACCCTCAGCCTAGCTGTCAGTGTCATCAAGGCCTGGTTTATTAAATTAGGCTCAGGTTAGAATGTTTTTGTATGTTTTTTTTTGTTCACCAAGTTAATTTTAACTTGGTTTCAGGCCTTTCATAATTTGTAACTGTCAATTGAGTGTTGTCCCTTTTGCTTATTACTAGATCAAGGAGGAGTTCCGATCAGTGTTTCAAAAAGTTGTTGGCAGCTATTCTTCGCACACGTTATCTGTTATCTGCTCACTAGCATTAACCTAGCTGTGTCTAGTCACCATGTGGTGTCCACTTCCCATCTGACTAGGTGGTGTGTTTTATTTTTTTGTTGATTGTTTTTAATGATACATTTCCATCCATTGATTTCCAGCTTGCGGCCCATAACATCGACCCCATGTTTGGACAAACACTGAGGATGAATTCATTTGTTCCAATATCAACTAATTGAAATCAAATATACTGTCTCTCTCTCTCTCTCTCTCTCTCTCTCTCTCTCTCTCTCTCTCTCTCTCTCTCTCTCTCTCTCTCTCTCTCTCTCTCTCTCTCTCTCTCTCTCTCTCTCTCTCTCTCTCTCTCTCTCTCTCTGCACAACAACATGCATCTCATCCACATGATAGCGATAACACTTGTTTTGCATTGCATAACCAATCAATATGTATGTCAGATGTTTATTCAATGACAAAGAACATGGCAGAATGACTGAGTGTCAAGTGAGAGCAGTGTTGGGCGTCGTGTCCATGTCCGTGTTCTTGATGGTCTCACGTTTGATCCTTTGCCAGCTATTCTTTTCATCGCACTTCATTCTTTCATCCTTCCATCGCCTGGCTTCCGATTCCTTCCTGTGTCCGGCGATGTCCTTTCTCTTCTCCTTACTGTCTTTCTCGGCACTGTTTTTGTCTTGTCTTCTCTCTTCCTCTCCTCTCCTTCGATCTCCTGTCCTCGCTTATTTGTCATCCTGTCCTCCCTGCCTCCATCAACATTATCATCCTCTGGGCTACCGCGGCCCTGCATGAACCATCCTTAATGAGTAGACTGTATTATCAATATCCATTTCTTTGAGCATACTTAACAATATGAATGAATTCTCTGTCTGAGGGTCTGACTCGACAGTGACTTGGTCATTCTTTTATAATGATCATGATCAAGAACAACAACTCTATTGTACTGGAAATGTCTAGCTTAAGGCTAGTACTCATTAATACACCACTTCTATGCAACAGTCATCTGCAATTTTCCAAATGTTAATTATGCACACTCTATTCACTATGGGACTTTAAACCGTGCCACCTTTCACCTGATGTCAAATGTCATTTCTCGGGCCTGTTCAATATGGATTGCCTAAGCTCAGCTCAAACTTGACCCTGGCCTCCCGTCCACCGTTTCTTCAAAGGCTCTTGCTTCACTCCTGTTTGCCTCCACAAACAGCTCTGACAAACTGCTGTCCATACGGTGGTTCAGCAACCGTGTCATGTTTTGTTGGATTTTTAACAATCGATAAATGGGAACATCACCCGAACGAGAACCACCGTATGGACAGCAGTTTGTCAGAGTGCGTCAAAAACAGTCTCCGCACCCATGCCAGGTTGACTACAGGAGGGCAGGATAGTCGCTATACAAGTAAAAACATGGAGACTTGGACAACATCTTGGGACATAAAATTAGATGAATAAAATGCAATGCGTTCACGCCGAAACGGACTTCGCCGTGAAAAGTGATGTCACAGAGAAAAGAACAAGGAAACCTTACAAATCCTAACTCTCTTGGTGTCGAAGGAAAATATCTCTGCTGTTCAACAACATCTAAAAAGTTTCAACCAATTATGTCAGAAGGCTTCTGAGCTTCATAACACATTGCTTACTCAGTGTTCTCTCCCAGAGGAATGGCAGATAAAACAGGAAACGTGGTTTCAGTCCAAAATGTCTAACAACGATGTGTTTGTTGAAGAACTATCAACATGGTTAAACAATAATGGATTCTCAAATGAAAATGATGTTGATCAAAATGATCAAAATTATTTTTATCAAAATGATGTTCAAGATGTTATCAATTCTGAGGACAGTGTGCAAAGTAAAATGTCAAGCAGGAGAAACCATTCTAGATCAACTATGTCTGGTACCTCATCTGCACACTTGGAGGCAAGGGCTGAGAAAGCTGTTTTAATGGTGAAAGCTGCTGCTCTGCAAAGGAGACATGAACTTGAGGCACAAGAGGAGAAACTCAGACAGGAATGTAACACACTGAGGAAAATAAAGGAACAGCTGGACATTGATGCACAACTAGTTGCTGCTGCTGCAAGACTCTTTGTGAAGGCAGTGATGTTGGAGGAAAGTCCAATTCAAATTGAATGTTGAATGAATTACTATGTGAGCAAAGAAGAAAGACTGCCAAAGGGAAAACCTCTGACTGTGGAGCAAAACAGTGCCACCTGTCTCATCTGCACAAGATGTGCGATCAAAGGTGGATGCGCAAACACAGCCACAGGACGAAATCAAACAACATGGAGCCTCAATAGCAATGAAAAACACTTGCAGGTCAAAATTGCAACGGAACTCTGAAAAGTGTAACACAACCACCTTAAGGGGCCATCCTAAAAATGATCTCCCAATCTCTACTGCTAGATCCTTCAGGTCAGTTGCTGCACAGGAACAACAACACCACAGGTTTCAAAGTGGATTGAACATTTGAGCAGTGCAAAATACAGCTTGATACAATGTCATTTGTGGTATCATGCAAAAGCAGAATGAAATCACCACAATGCTTGTTCAACAGCAAATGTCAGCCATTTAGCCAACAAAGGGAAATTACCATTTGTGATGGTGATCCATTGCAATGTACTTCCTTTATTAGGATTTTTGAACATTGTATTGAAGAGAGAACCAGCATCAAGTCAATACAAGTTATCATGACTGCTTGTGGTTTCTAGAGCAATTCACCACGGCAGCCCATCAACTCGCAGTGGGACATCAGGGAAACGGTCCTCCGTGATTCCTGATGAAGCAGTGCAACCACCGGGATTCTCTTTGTTTCGGACCGACAGAACAGCTGAGTCCACGGGGAAGAACAACGGTGGGGACGTTCAGGTGCTTTCTCAACATTGCTCATCTAATCTGAAAATACTGACTATCAAGTGTTGCCCTTTTTACTTGCCGAGGGAAATCTCTGCTATTCTCATGTCGGCGGTTTACATCCAACCACGGGCTGATACAAACATTGCATTGGACGAACTTTACATTGAAGTGAGCAAACTTCAGAATCGCTACCCCGAAGCAGTCCCCATTGTAGCGGGGGACTTTAACCACTGAAATTTTAAAAAGGTATTACCAAAATACTATCAACACATCATGTCCGACCAGACAGAACAAGACTCTTGATCACTCTTATACCACCATTAAGCACGCTTATTAAGCTGTTTTGCGCTGGCTTTCGGCAAATCAGACCACGCTTCTGTGCTTCAACTTCCCGCTTACAAGCAGAAGTTGAAGTCCACGCCCACAGTTGTAAAGAACGTGCGTCGCTGAACAGACGATGCCGTACTGCACCTGCAGGGGGGGCTAGAAATCACTGACTGGAGTATATTCAAGACCACTGACCTTGATGTGTATGTGGATCATGTCACATCATACATTAACAGGCTAGTGGAAGAATGCATCCCGACCAGGTCTGTCCGAACCGCAAACCATAGATGAATGCTGACATGAAGATTCTAACTGTCCGAGTCCGAGTCCGAGGTCCGCAGAATCTTCAGGAGGGTGAAGGCAGGGAAGGCAGCCGGCCCAGACGGAGTTCCATCCCACGTCTTCAAGACCTGCGCTGACCAGCTGGCTCCTGTGTTCACCGACATCTACAATGCAACAGTCTGTCATCCCAGCGTGCTTCAAAGTGACAACCATTGTGCCGTTACCCAAAAAGACCAACGTAACATGCCTCAATGATTATCGTCCAGTGGCTTTAACACCAATAGCCATGGAGAGACTTGTAATGTCGCATATAAACTTGTCCATCCCTGAGTCCCTAGACCCACTCCAGATTGCATACAGACCAAACAGGTCTGTAGACGACCCCATTTCCCTGGCACTACACGCGGCCCTGCAGGACCTAGACAGGAGGGACACCTATGTCAGACTGCTGTTCATTGACTACAGCTCGGCATTCAACACCATCGTTGAACGCCCTCTAAGTTGGTCCTGAAACTGATGGACCTAGGTCTGGGCGCCCCCATCTGTAACTGGATTATGGACTTTCTGACGGGCAGGCCTCAAGTGGTGAAGATTAGGAACAACATCTCATACACTCTGGTCCTCAACACCGGAGCACCCCAAAGCTGCTGCCACAGTCCCCGGCTGTACTCGCTGTACACACATGACTGTACTGCCACGCACAGCAATAATTGCGTTATCAAGTTTGCAGACGACACCACAGTCATCGGCTTGATAAGCGAGGGCGATGAAACAGAGTACAGAGATGAGGTGGTCCAGCTGACGCGATGGTGTGAGAACAACAGCCTCACACTGAATGTCAGCAAGACCAAGGAGCTCATCGTGGACTTCAGGAGCCACCGGGGCACCCACTCCACCATCAGCCTAGAGGGGACACCGGTGGAAGTCGACAGGTGCTTCCGTTTCCTGGGGCTACAGATTTCCGATGTCCTGGCATGGACACGCAACACGGAGGTCATGCTGAAGAAGGCACACCAGCGCCTCTATGCTCTGCGGTGCCAACAAATCTTCGTAATAACTCAAAAACTAAAGATCGTATAAATTCACTGAACAAAGCGTGTGAGAGTAAAACACACATATTATAATGCCGAAACTATCTCAATTACATTTTCCCCCTAGAATACAAGGAAACGTTATTTCCTACGAAACAAAGTGCATTGTTTTTTCGTAGGGAATCCTACGTATAGTTTGTGAGAGCAGCCTGCAGACGCACACATTTATAAACAATATAAATAAGTACAGTTAAATTAATACTTTAAAGTAATGCTTACAAAATAGTTCACGTTAATCCAAAAATATCAGTTTAATTAACTCAAAAAGGAAGACAACGTCCCAGGAACTCAAAATATTTAAGTAAGTAGAATTGTTTTACTTTATTAAGTAGGCACTACTTTATCTATTTAATTACATTGAACATTTGTGTTTACAGTGTACAGGGCACCAAGAATCACATGGGCCAAGAAAGGGTGGTTGAAAGCTAAATTCTTACGGGACTGGAGGTTTCAAAGCTGGACAGTGATCAATTTGTGGAGCTGCCAGAGACATTCACACAAGAAACAATCCCTGTGTCCAAGAGCAACATCCCAATTCAGCGTGACATTGAAAGATGGGAATATTTGAAAGAAATTAGGATCCCAGAACTGGACGCTGATGTTGAAATTGGATGTTGATTGCAAAGGTGGTTCCTCAAGACCAGCTGGATTAAAGATGGCAGAGTGTGGTATCTCCATCACGGAGTCTACCACCAAAAAATGAAAACCTTGAGAGTAGGTTTTGATTGTGGAGCAGAATTTAGAGGAAACTATTTGAACTGTCAGCTGCTGCAAGGTCCTGACCTCACTAATTCTCTCTTAGGTGTCTTAACAAGATTCAGACAGGAGAACATTGTGTGTTTATCATCATATTTGACTCAAATAATTTGAGTATATGTAACACTAGCTTAGTAACTAGACAAGGTATCTATATATGGGTTTGGGCCAGATCAGAAGAAACCAAGTTCGCCTCGGAAGAGAGATGGTCTGCACAAGAATGAAGCACTGACAACAGATCTATGTTTTGAAGGTAAGGAAATGTGTTTCTCTTTCCAGTTCTTCCTTACCTTCTTTGGTTTATTTTCTTTCCACAAGTCAGGATAATACACTGTACAATGAATTAAACAAAATGAATGAATATGTACAAAACACCCTGGGTCTGATGCCCAAACCTTCCCTGGTTCCACTACTTTAGTTACTATTTTAATTATATCTACTCACTGTTTTAATTATTATCTATATACTATTTTAATTATTATCTATTTACTGTTTTAATTATTATCTATATACTATTTTAATTATTATCTATATACTATTTTAATTATTATCTATATGCTATTTTAATATTATAACTTAAACTAACTGGATTAGCTAATTCTAGGAACCAGGACTCTTAATATTTGAAAGAAGACCCTTATATCCAAACCATCTCAAATCAAAAGCTCTGTTAACACAAAAGCAATAAAACAAACAAAATGGTTTCCCTGAGCAGTGTACTTAACAAAGAACCTGAATCCTATTACAACTTAGTTATCTCTATCCATTTACACACAACGACTTCACTCATTCCATGAATGGTGGTCAAACTCTGTCCATGTGTTCAGGGAACTTGGTGTCCGTGGCCCTTTAAATCAGTTCAGTGATACGAATCCATCCTGGGAAACGTGTCGTTGAGTGCGCTTATCCTACCGCTCTGTAGAAGGCGCGGTTTAACTCTGTCCTTGTTCACTTCACAGGTCGTTCTCGTGGGAGGCTCGCCAGCCTGTCCGCCGCCGATGCAGTCCAAAGGAACCAGCAGACGAACAGACGAATCCAGGATCCAAATCAATCCAACACAAAACCCAGCCTTGCAATACAAAACCATACGTGCATATCAACGTCTCATTCAATAAAGTGCATTTACAACCTGTACCTGGGTTCAACTCTTTTCATTATGTCATGCATCACATGGCTGTATAGCGGCCCCTCGTGCTTTTGAGGAACAATGTTGCGACATTCCAACTATCGTTATACCGCACATTACACTCAATTATCATGTTACCACAACTTTCTAATAGTCACATTTCTCTTGTTTGAGACTCACCAAGGATTTCTCTGATGCTAACTAGCAACCGTCTCGACGAGTGTGTGCTGAATCCCTTCGCACACTTCTCACAATATCCACAAAGGTTCTTCTTTCTAATTCAATTCAGGATATCATACCAGTATTCTCTCTTCTATCAGTAATCTGAGGATAGTTATCATATACCAACGGGACGATGTCTTAAACATCCACACCTCATGTCATTCCTGACTCGACAAAGGAAAATCTGGTATTGACCGGAGTTCACGGTAAACGTAGGAGGCGGGCCTAACGCTCTGATTGGTCAAATCTCATTTCAATGTTAGAGATAAGTTTTGGAGTCATTGGAGCTCTAGTAACCAGGGGTTACACACTCCCCCCTCAAAGGTGTGTACGTCCCGTTACACCTACACTGATATCTGGGATCTTGCAGTATGTCTATGAAAGCAGAGCTTATACCCTGGAACAGTGACTGCACCAAAGACACAAAGGGATTCCCTAATTGTGTATAATGCAGTCTATCTGGGGGGGTTCTGTGTCTAGTGGGCTGTATACGTGGGATGTCTTGTTCAATCTCATCTCTTATAGTTCCAACCTCAGTGGCCTCAGGCTGCTGCTCTTGGGGACCTTCATCACTGTTAGACATGTCGGAGGGCACTGGAAGGCCTTCCGCCATTTCACTGGGAGCATCCTCTGGAACTTCACAAAGCCTCTCAAATGAGCATCTCCGCTCTGCCGCTAGCCCCGATGAGGAAGTGCCTCCCTCAGGCTCTGGATCAGCTGGTTTCTCTCTTGCAGTTTCAGTCTCAGGTGGGGTTTCTCCTTCAACCTCAAGTTCAGGTAAACTCTCTTTCCCAGGATCACGTGGAAGGGGGTGCAGCTTCCCCGGAACAACCATAGCTGGCCGTGCTTCCTGCATTGGTTGGTTCCTCTCCCTCTGTACTGGTTCCATGTCTGACAAGGTTCTAGTGTCAACCTCAACTGTTCCTCCATACGGGTAGTAGTAAATACATCCCTCCTCGGAATCAGATGGATCTCTCATGTCTTCAGGTTCTTCATCATCCTCGATGCCTGGGTTTTGTCGTGTTTGAGGCCTACGGATGCCCCTTTTTGGAGCTGGACCTTCCGGTTCAACCACAGGTAGGAACCCACAGGGTAGTAACAAGTCCCGGTGCAGGGTCCGAAGGGGGCCATCTTTGGAGTCTGGCCGGACAGTGTACACAGGAAGATCGCTAGCACGTCGGACCACCACATGCACGCCAGACTCCCACTTGTCGGCCAACTTGTGCTTCCCTCTTATCCGGACATTCCGCACAAGAACACGATCACCTGCTTCCAGGGTTGAGTCCACGACCCTCTTGTCGAATCTGCGCTTGTTGCGGTCAGCCGTCTTTGCCGCATTCCGGGTGGCAATTTTATAACTCTCTTCCAATCGACTTCTCAGATCGTGCACATACTGAGAGTGTGACTTTTGAGGCTTGTTGACAGGTAGGCCGAAAGCCAGATCGATTGGCAGTCGGGGTTGTCGTCCAAACATCAACTCATATGGAGAAAATCCAGTCACATCGTTTCTCGTACAGTTGTACGCGTGCACTAGCGGCTTGACGAAATCCTTCCAGTGAGTCTTGTTCTTGTTTTCCAGGGTTCCCAACATCTGGAGGAGTGTCCTGTTGAAACGTTCCACTGGGTTCCCTCTTGGGTGATATGGTGTGGTTCTAGTTTTCTGGATACCAGCGATGCGGCACAGCTCTTTGATGGTGTGCGACTCGAAGTCTGGCCCTTGGTCACTATGGAGCCTTTCAGGGAACCCATAATGCACGAGGAAGTTGTCCCATAAACACTTTGCCACTGTCTGTGCTTTCTGATTTGGGGTAGGGACAGCAACTGCGTACTTTGTGAAGTGGTCCGTGATCACCAGTACGTCTCTTGTGTTAGTCCGATCAGGCTCTATGGAGAGAAAGTCCATGCAGACCAGCTCCAATGGCCTGCTGGTTGTGATGTTCACCAGAGGGGCTGCTCTCTCCTGCTGAGTTTTCCGGCGAACACAACGTTCACATCTCTTGATTTTCTCTTCCACATCCACAGACATCCTTGGCCAATAAAACCTGGACCTTGCAAGGTCAAGAGTTCGTTCTGCACCTAGGTGACCTAGGTCATCGTGTAGGCTTCTTAGTACAGTAGCCCTTAAGTCTGCGGGGAGCGCCAGCTGGTACACTAGGTCCCCTTGATCTTGTCTCCTTCTGTATAACACCCCATTTCTTATCTCCAACCGATTCCACTCTCTCAACCACAAGCCTATGTCAGGGAGTTCTCTCCTTTGGGTAGGAGGAGGCTTTTCTCCAGTTTGCAGCTGTTCTATGACCGCCCTAAGATCTGGGTCTGCTCTCTGCCGTTCCATCAAGTCCTCTTCCGACAGATGTGGAATTACCGGAAGACCATGCTCATTTTCCCGTTGGAACCCGCTGGGTAGAGCATCGGTGTGCAGGGCTAGGGACTCCACTAAAGCCACAGGCGAGTACGGAGGACCAAGACTTGCATTCGGTTGATAGACCTGATGTTTCTCACAGATGGCGGTCACTACTTCGGGAAGGACATCGGTGTGCTCCATATCCATCAGATGGTGTAGTGTGAACTGCTTGATCCTATCTCTCTCTTTCTGTGACACTGGGTCATCCATGAGATCACCATGGGGCCGTCGGGAGAGCCCATCTGCATCTTGGTTCTGCCTTCCTGCTCTGTACTGAAGTTTGAAGGAATATGTCGACAGGCTTGACAACCACCTATAACTCATGGCGTCCAGCTTGGCTGATGTCAGGATGTAAGTTAGCGGATTGCTATCAGTTACAGCCGTGAAGTCTGTCCCGTAGAGATAATCACTAAACTTTGCAGTGACAGCCCATTTGAGAGCTAGGAATTCAAGCTTGTGAGCAGGGTACTTGGCTTCGCTCTTAGTCAGCCCTCTGCTCGCAAAAGCTATGGCTCTTTTCTTCCCGTCCTGCTCCTGGTATAACGCTGCGCCCAGTCCAGTGGTACTGGCGTCTGTATGTAATATGTACGGACGTTTTGGGTCAGCGAATCCCAGCACTGGAGCAGAGGTGAGCTTCTCGATCAAGGTCTCAAATGCCTGCTGGCAGGGTGGTGTCCATCTATCGCCGAAAGATCCACCAGGATTGAAGTACTGTTTATCCGGCTCTTTCTTCTTCTTGCTGCTCTTCCGAAGTGGAGGATACCCTGCGGTAAGGTCGTTCAAGGGCTTTGTGATCTTAGCGTAGTCCTGAACGAACCTTCTGTAGTACCCGGAAAACCCAAGGAAGGACCTCAGCTGTTGAAGATTTGTGGGCCTCGGCCAGGTCTCTAGGGCCTCTATCTTTCCGGGATCTGTCTCAACTCCATGTTGGGAGACTATGTGACCCAAGTATTTTACAGATGTTTGGAAAAACTTGCATTTCTCCGGAGACAGCTTCAGCCCGTACTCCTTTAATTGTCGAAGGACGTGTGTTAGTCGAGATTCGTGTTCCTCCAGGGTTTCAGAGAAGACAATGATGTCGTCGATGAACACCAGTGCTTCTTTCCTGTTGAGGTCCCCTATACACTTCTCCATTAGCCTTTGGAACGAACTAGGTGCGTTCGTGATCCCTTGTGGCATTCTGTTGAACTCCCAGAACCCGAGGGGGCACACAAAGGCGGTTTTCTGCTTATCAGCCTCTTCCATCTCGATCTGGTAATAGCCTGACTTCAGATCAAGAACAGAGAACCACTTTGACCCAGTCAGCACAGAGAAAACTCCTTCCAGGTTGGGCAGAGCGTAGGCATCCTTTATGGTCTGAGAATTAAGTTTCCTGAAGTCAATGCACAGGCGCACTGAGTTGTTCTTCTTCCGGACCACAACGATAGGGGATGCGAAAGGAGACTCTGACTCACGAATGATGCCTGCTGCCAGCAGCTCCTGAAGGTGCTTCCGCACTGCGTCCACATCCTGAGGATGGATAGGCCTGGCTCTATGTTTGAAGGGGGTCTCATCACAGAGTTTGATATGATGCTTCACGTCATCAGTGTGGCCGTAGTCAAGATCATTTTGGGCGAACACCTCTGGCATAGAGTTCAACAGCTCTGTTATTCTGTCTTTCCACTTTAATGGCACAGGGGAGTTATCAAAGTCAAATTCCATCTTGGGCCTGACTAGCTCTGTCACTTGGTCAGTAGATTTCCTCAGATTAGCAGAGGGCTCCTTCCCCACCACTCTTTGGATAGAGTGTATCTCAGCTAGCACGGTCCTTGGGGGAATCACTATGTCACTCTGTGTTTCATTCCTGATCAGGACAGGCAAGTGGCAGGGCCGCTTATCTGGCAAGGTGTGCAAGCTGCTAGCTACCAGCAACCCACTGGGCAGGGACGACTCGGATGGTGGCTCTATAATGACCCATTTTTCTGTGTGGCTTCCAGTCACATGGATTAGTCCCTCCAGGACCACCGTGCTGCCAGCTGGTACAACTTCGGGTGTGTTTCCCTTCACCTTCACTCTTCCCAGGTTGCCATTGCATGCCTGTTCCTGTCGTATCTTAAGGGTCTTGAGGACGGCACGGTATCCATAGAATGATGCCTGAGGACTGCCCGCATTTTCCTGTGTATAGCTAGAGTAAAGGGTATCTAGAGAGTTGGTACCAATAAGGATTTGGGGCGTGTTAGTCATATCTGGGACCACTAAGGCTAATGTGGGCACTTCAGTTTCAATTCCCAGAAACTCTTTTGGGAATGTTAAATTCAGCTCTACATACCCAAGGTATGGCACTGCCTGTCCATTTGCTCCCTCCACTTCCAACAAGTCGTTCAATGATTTCATTGGGCGAGTTGACAAGTGACTCTTATAGAGTGACAGGGGAATGGTGGTGACCTGGGATCCGGTGTCTAAGAGACAGTTGATTTCTTTTCCTCCTATTTTGATCAGAGCTGTGCACTTCATGCCTACCAATCCTCTAGGTAGCTTGATGGAAGATAATTTACTTTGAGCACTTTTGCTGATCACTGGTTCAGTTCTTTTAGGGCGCATCTCTTTTCTCTTGGTCCCTGTTTGCCCTCCAACAGAAACCGTCAGCAGTTTAACTGGTCCCATTTAATCTGCCTCTCTTTACACTGGTGCCTCTTTTCTTCAACCAGAGCAGGGTTCGGTTCATCTTCACAGTTTGGAGCAATGTGCCCATCTTCTCCGCAATGGAAACAGTACCAAGGACGGGGCCTGGAAGAAGCAGGGGCCCCACGATATGACTGCTCGGTTGCCTCATGGTCGGTTTTGATCGCCACACCTTTTGATCGTGGATTCCTCCTTATCTGATCGTCTTGCACTCGAAATGCAGTCATCTGAGCTTGGAGCTCGACGACTTGTCTCTTTAGTGCAGTAACCTCAGCTGATTCTGGCGGTTTCTTCTTGGTCGTTGGTTTAGCTGGTGCCTGCATGGCAACGACTTGAGCTTGAAGCTCAGAAACCTGTTCTCTCAGGGTATCAGTTTCAGTGGTGGTGGCCTCTGAGTCTTCCCAGGTGTGAGCAGCTTGACTGTGCACGACCGTTCTAGTCTTGGGAGCAGTGGAAACTTGCCTGTCTAGGCCAAGATGTCTTCTCATGCGATCTTCCTTCGCCGCGTGTCTATCCTCTTCTGTTCTGATAAGAAACACCAGCTCGGCGAACGAAGGCGGCTGTGCTTTCTTCTGTTCCAATTGAAGGTCTCTGATCAGCTCACGATTCCAACAGCCTCTGCAGAATTGCTTCAAGAGACATCGACCTCTTTCCTCCTCCACAATACCACCTCGTCTGATAGCTGTGCTCAGGGTGATTTGTAGTCTATTCAGGTACTTGAGGGTCTTTCACCAGTGTTTTGAAAGGTGCCCATTAACTTGGCAACCAAGTCGTCTCCATCTTCCACTGACCCATAGACCGAGTCCAGGAGCTCAAGATATTCTGAAGGTGAGGCTCTGGGACCAACCTGTTTGATGACATCGGTGGCAGGGGGCAGTAGACTGTCGGCGATTTTCTGTGTTCTATGCAGGTCAGAGATGGATGGGTCCGTCATCAGGAGTTCAACACTCGCACGCCAGGTGTCATAATCGGGTTCATTATTAGGACGAGGACTTCTCCCAGAGAAGACTCGAAGACGAACAGAGATCTCTTGGTGAGACCTGGCAGCCTCAGTCTTCACGATGTGTTCAACTATTATCTTTTGCACACTAGGAGGGTTAACCGTCGTCATGGAGAGAACTGGTTGGATCATCGCGGAAACATGACCACTCCCTGCTCCTGCTAGGGTTTGGTGTGTTGCAGTTCGCTCGAGTCCCTTGGCTGGGCTTTTAGGTGTGTCATACTCGGGGTTCCACTCAGGGGAAGCGTGCGGGGAACCCACGGTGGTGGTTGCTTCAGCAGCTTCACTCCCTAGGTTCTGGGGCTCCGTCTCTAAGTTTGGCAGCTCTTGGGCTGGGGGATTAATCCCTCCCGCTGGGACCATCTTTGTCAACTCCTCCTGAAGTTCTTCTTGGAAAGACCTCCCACTTGTTCTTGCCTATATCTTGCAATGTGTCAAGGTATCCATTGGTGGCGCTACTACTAGCATCATGTGTGTAGACACTACCTAAAGCACGCACATTAAAGGTGACATTGGCGTCACGGAGACTCTTGTAGCCTAGGGGCAGTAAGGGTCTTAATGTCTGCATAGCGATGCCATCACTCTTAAACTCAACTATGACGTGATGGTGAAATTCTGAGTTATGGTCATCGATCAGCAAAAGGCGATTTATAGGGCCATGGGATACTAATGTTTCCTCAAGCTCTTTGGGGTTAATCAGCGGAGCGCCATCAACAATGACAGAGTTAGGGATATCTATGTTCAGCCTTCACTATATCCATTTAAGGCTTTTAGATTACTATCATCGATTGTCTTTTCCTGTGGTGTGATCACTCTTGTACAAAACACAGTCTCTCTCCTGGCTGGCTCGCCAACTTTATGTAACACTAGCTTAGTAACTAGACAAGGTATCTATATATGGGTTTGGGCCAGATCAGAAGAAACCAAGTTCGCCTCGGAAGAGAGATGGTCTGCACAAGAATGAAGCACTGACAACAGATCTATGTTTGAAGGTAAGGAAATGTGTTTCTCTTTCCAGTTCTTCCTTACCTTCTTTGGTTTATTTTCTTTCCACAAGTCAGGATAATACACTGTACAATGAATTAAACAAAATGAATGAATATGTACAAAACACCCTGGGTCTGATGCCCAAACCTTCCCTGGTTCCACTACTTTAGTTACTATTTTAATTATATCTACTCACTGTTTTAATTATTATCTATATACTATTTTAATTATTATCTATTTACTGTTTTAATTATTATCTATATACTATTTTAATTATTATCTATATACTATTTTAATTATTATCTATATGCTATTTTAATATTATAACTTAAACTAACTGGATTAGCTAATTCTAGGAACCAGGACTCTTAATATTTGAAAGAAGACCCTTATATCCAAACCATCTCAAATCAAAAGCTCTGTTTAACACAAAAGCAATAAAACAAACAAAATGGTTTTCCCTGAGCAGTGTACTTAACAAAGAACCTGAATCCTATTACAACTTAGTTAATCTCTATCCATTTACACACAACGACTTCACTCATTCCATGAATGGTGGTCAAAACTCTGTCCATGTGTTCAGGGAACTTGGTGTCCGTGGGCCTTTAAATCAGTTCAGTGATACGAATCCATCTGGGAAACGTGTCGTTGATGTGCGCTTATCCTAACGCTCTGTAGAAAGGCGCGGTTGAACTCTGTCCTTGTTCACTTCACAGGTCGTTCTCGTGGGAGGCTCGCCAGCCTGGTCCGACGCCGATGCAGCAGAGTCCAAGGAACCAGCAGACGGAACAGTATGACGAATTGAATCCAGGAATCCAAATCAGTCCAAAACCAAAACACAAAAAAAACCCAGAGCCTTGCAATACAAAAACCATACGTGCATATCAAACGTCTCATCATTCAATAAAATAAAGTGCATTTACACAACCAAACCTGTACGCTCCTGGGTTCAACTCTTTCATTATGTCAATTGTCATCATAATGTGGCTGTATAAGCGGTCGGGCCCGTCGTAGCTTTTTTTTGAGGAACAATGTTGCG
>JANIIK010001078.1:0-5000 GCA_027704905.1 Muraenolepis orangiensis
CAAGATATTCGTGTGTATATATGTGTGTGTGTGTCAGTATCCTGATCAGAATCAGGACTGAAGAGAGAGAATTCACTCTAGCAACATGTAGCGACTCAGTCACTGCCAGGAGGGCAGTTTCTGTCGAGTGACCTGCCTTAAAACCAGATTGGTGGCGATCCAAGAGGCAGTTCTGGTGGAGATACGAGGACAATCGGTTAAAGACAGCACTTTCAAGAGTTTTGGATAAGAAGGGCAAAAGGGATACCGGTCTGTAGTTCTTGGGTTCAGAGGGGTCGAGTGTTGGTTTCTTCAGGAGGGGGGTGACTCTGGCTCTGGCTCTGGCTCTGTCTTGAAAGCAGCGGGAAAGCATCCAGACGTCAGAGATGCGTTGATGACGTGTGTCAGGAAGGGCAGGAGTTCAGGCGCAGTGGACTGAAGCAGAGGGGAGGGAACTGGATCCAGTGAGCATGTGGTGGGGCGGCTGGATGTGATGAGGTGAAGAACATCATCTGTGGAGAGGGGAGAGGAATGGGTAAGGGAGGGATGTGGGAGGGAGGGGGGAAGACATGGGTGATTGATGAGAGCATCGGCCGGGGGGTCAGGGAAGGAGGATCTGATATCGTTGACCTTCTTGTCAAAGGGAGGAGCTGGGGGGAGGGGGAGGGGGATGGAGGAGGGAGGAAAAAGTATCAAACCGTTTTTTAGGGTTAGATGCTCAATTTGAATTTTCGGAGATTGCGACGGGACGTCACCATCTTGGTAGGGAGAGAGTGGGAGGGGGGGAAGGGAGGAAGAGGGAGAAGGACATGAAGAAGTGATCGGATAGATGGAGAGGAGTAACTGAAAGGTTTACTGTAACGCAGTGTCTGGTGAAGATGAGGTCCAGCTGGTTGCCGGCCTTGTGGGTCAGAGGAGACGGGAAAGGTCGAAGGAGGCGAGGAAGGAGAGAAGAGGGTCCAACTACTCAGTCAAGATGTTGAAGTCGCCAAGAAGGATGAGGCTGTAACCATCATCAGGGAAGTGGGAGATCAGCATGTCAAGCTCCTCCAGGAGGTCACTAGCTGGTGGATATAATCAATGATTGACATGTATCGTCTTTTATAAATAAATGTCAAATAAAACACGGACACAATAACTACACTAATATGAATTCATAAATAAAAATGAAATACAAAGTAGACAAAAGCTCTGGTTTTTGGTGCTTTCTGAAAATGACAGATGTGATATAAATATATATAATATATTATTATTATCAGTATTATTATTATTATTATTATCATCATTTCTGTTGTGGTTGTTGTTGTCATATAATGACATCGTACCCCTTTTATAATACATAAAACATCACAACAACCAAAGTAATCAACTCAAAGCATGTAGCAGCAGCCCCTAGACAGCAGAGGACCACGGTCCTCAATGACTACAGACCCGTCGGCCCTCACCTCTGTGCTAATGGAGATGAACCAAACAGCTCCTCTCTGACCATCTGCAGTTCACCAACAGGTCTGTGGATCAACCATCCTCCCGCACCAAGACAACAATCTCCCAGACCTGCAGCGCCAACAAGGCCCAGCAGAGGGCGCTCTTCCCCTTACTGCACTGTTGTGTCCTTGTGTTATTCATGATGTGCTACCGCTCACTACGGTGCTGCACTACTGTCACCTTAATGCATTTAGCACCATCCTCCATATGAAGATATCATCCCTTAGACATGTTACTGTTGTTATGGTTCTTTATTGTTGTGTATAGTATTGCTATAGCATAGTGTTGTTGTATAGCAGTATATAGTGTTGTTGGTAGTGTAGTATTTTGTAGTACAGTGTAGTCTAATATAGTAAAGTGTAGTTTAGTATTGAATTCAGAATGCAGAAGTGAAGGGGAGTCAGCGTTCCATTGTTCTTGTTCACATGGCAACAAGCTTCCTGTGGCAGCTGGAGCCTGGTCACCACTTCTTCTAAAGACACACACACACACACACACACACACACACACACACACACACACACACACACACACAGACACACAGACACACACACACACACACACACACACACACACACATAAACACACACACACATACACTTACACACACACACACACACACACACACACACAAACACATCCTCCCCTCTTGCTTTCTCTCTCTCTCTCTCTCTCTCTCTCTCTCTCTCTCTCTCTCTCTCTCTCTCTCTCTCTCTCTCTCTCTCTCTCTCTCTCTCTCTCTCTCTCTCTCTCTCTCTCTCTCTCACTCTCTCTCACTCTCTCTCTCTCTCCTCCAATCTCTCCCTAACCTCACTGATAATCTTGCAATCTGGTTGACATGACAATGGTATGACAAAAAACTAGAAACTTCATTTTTGAAAACCACCCTAATATAAATATATATATACATACATACATACATATAAACACATATTCAAATATACACATACACAATAATAATAAAACATAGTAATAATAAAATAAAATTAAGAAAATTCTAACTAAATAACACAATGAAACAACAATAGCAGTGATACACATCCATCCACACTCCCAAAGAATGAAGAATGTTTTCCTGGTCTGTGAGAGAATGAGGTAGCCTGAGGGCCTATTGCCTTATAAGTCATTTGAGGGATACGACAGATGGTTCACCACAGACCACAAGCTCAGATGTCTTCAAGTGTTTTTAATGTTGCTATGTATCGGATCATAGGGTTCCAAACTTATTTAAATCTACCTGGTGATTTAAAGGTTACACTTAATTGTTTCCAAACTAAGGAGCATCATACGGTCTTTTAGCCATATAGAAGCTTTGGGGGCAAGAGGGGATTTCCATAAGAGTATTTATTTTATTTTATGACATGAAGGCGATACTGCCCTTTAGTTTCTTGTTGTCACCATGGTGATCTGGCAATACTCCAGTAATGGCCACCTGTACGTGTGGAGTTATCACAACGTTCAGAGATTGGGACGGTGTTTGAAAACAGTTGCCCAGTATTGTAATCCTGAAGGCGTGGACAGGACCCGCCCTCTCATTCCTACCACACGTCAACCACATCACCAAACTGCCTCCTCTACGGCTCACCAAACTAAATCCTCAATCACCTTTAAAACATCCCCTCCATCCCATCACTTTGTATTTTAGTTATACTCCTTTTTATTTTTTCAGTAAAACTTCATTCAAAAACGTTTTTTTAAATCTGATATATCTGTCTGAATCTGTTTGAATCTATATAACTTTTAAATTATTTTACGTTCAATTTTACCATGTCTGTAAAGCACCTTGGGTGTCCAGAAAAGTGCTATATGAAATATAATGTCTTATTATTATTATTATTATTATTATTATTATTATTATTATTATTATTATTATTATTATTATTATTATCCAGAGGGTCATCATCGGAGCTGGAGGAGGAGGAGGGAGAACACAGATTGATGTCTCAGAGATTTATTATGATTTATTGTGAATTGTGTGTGTGTGTGTGTGTGTGTGTGTGTGTGTGTGTGTGTGTGTGTGTGTGTGTGTGTGTGTGTGTGTGTGTGTGTGTGTGTGTGTGTGTGTGTGTGTGTGTGTGTGTGTGTGTGTGTGTGTGTGTGTATGCGCACGCGAGAGGGAGACAGACAGACAGAGAGAGAGAGAGAGAGAGAGAGAGAGAGAAAGAGAGAGAGAGAGAGAGAAAAACACATATATATATGTATATAGATATATATAAATATATACATCTTTTTTTCTTTTTCAACAGCATGCAACAAAACAACATTTTTGAAGTTGATTCTCTACTGCAGAGCAGAACACATCTCTCATACCAACCCCTCCAAGCAGGTGGGACTTTGTCTCCCGAGCCCAGAAGAGCCTCCAGGGTGTGTCCGCCCACATGTTTAGCTTGTTCCTATTCAGACACTTTACCATCAGTCTGTACAGCTGGTCTCCATTCACCTCTTCCAAGCTTAAACAACCGGTCCCGACCAGAAGGGGCCCACCGCAACCTTCAAGATGGGGACGAATGCCCAACCGAGGAAAAGGATCCAGTACATTAGGCAGAGTCAAACAGTTAGTGTTTAATCAGTAGGCGACATTCATGACCCGTCACACAGTGTCTCCGGTGATCCGGCAGCTTGCTGATGAACCTCACAGATCTAACAGCAAGAGCCGCTGCTAGAGCCTCTATCTTGTCCAATTCAGGTCCAGCTAAGTTCCAAGGTTAGTGTCCTTGCTCCACGGAACACTTCCATGACTTCCATGAGGGGGGGGTCCAAACGTCCTCGTCCTCCACAGGCTCTCGTAGCAACCAGCACAGGGAGACATCTTGTTCAGTCCTCTCCTTCCCCAGCCCCCTCCACACTGTGAACACTCCACAGAAGAAAAGAGGCAATGTCTTAAAGGTCGGAGTTTTAAAGTCCATTAGGAACAGTGAGTCATGCAGTCCCATACCTCCAAACCGCTGCACCAGTAAGTGGGCCAGTGGTCTCCACACCAAGTCTTTAGGGCCCAACAGAAGTCTCTGAATGAACTGCAGTGGGGAAACAGCACCTCTACTGGCCAAATGAATTAGTGCTCTTCCTCCCTCTTCCTTTGGAAGAAAGAGAACAGCCCGAGGAATCCAGTGCATCTTGTCTCAAACAAAACGACCAAGACAGCTTGGATGCGTGCAAGCAGGTTTGAAGGTGGGGTCCACACAGGATCATCTGTGCCATAAAGAAAAGGACACCAGAATATTCACTACCAGCGTCCTATTTTGAGATCACCCATTGGAGAGAAAGAAATGACCACTACCACAAAAACCCTAACAACAAGTGTGTGGAGCGACACTTCATAAATAGTCATCTTCATCCAATAGTTGTTCTCTCGCTTTTGTAACAATCTTCATGAGCCGATAGACCTCTTGATCAATAAACATATCCTCTGTCTTTCTTAGCAGTATCACAGACACACATCAAGGCCTCCTCAGCCGCCCTATCAGCTCTGTCACTGCAGCTTTCCTCATGAATAATAACCACTTTAATGTTCTCTGTCTGATTCTTCACTGAATTCC
>JANIIK010001078.1:12500-25000 GCA_027704905.1 Muraenolepis orangiensis
CTTCGGTGCTCACTGAAAACGTTTATCAGTGTGGAAAAAGAGTTCTCACATAAAGCTGTGGAAGCTCTAAAGGTAAGTGAAACCTTAAATGCGGTGAGAACACTTGGCATCGCCTCAAGCGTCGTGTGGAAATGACCAAGTATGTTTTTCAATGTCCATTTCCAATCCTCTGGTGGTGTGAGGCTGCTGTCCACGTGTTTCAGAATCAGCTTTTTGGCCACAATGAACTCAGCATCAACCAGCGTGGTTCCAGTCAGTTTAAGCAACGGTTCCACTTTTTCTGGCTCCAGGAAGAAGCTGCTTTCTGGGTTGAGTGAAGCAATAGCCTCCATTAATGCGCTGTTTCGCTCTCCAAAGCGCCGCGCAATTTCTCCCGTAACTGCATCAATGCAGCTGTAAAACAGCCGCCGTTGCTCTGTCATCTGGTGGTTTTCTTGTGTTCCCACTCCCACTGTCTCTTCAACAACATAATCCTCCAAAGTTGTGTTTAGAGTTGGCCTTCTCTTGGTGGGACCGGGATGGATATCATCCTCTCTCTCCTGTGCGCACTCGCTCCACATCTCCGTGAACACCTTTCCGGTGCGCAGGGCCTCAACACACTCTTTGGCAGTGTTGACAAGCTGTACTGCCGTTTGGAGGTCCATTTCCTCTGACTGCATCATCCTGTTAGCTGGCTCAAGCAGGGACAATATCTTGCATATTATCTGGGTGTGGAATTTAAAGCTTGGCTTTAAAATTCTGCTCAGCAAGCCTGCTGCCTCCATCCTCAAGTCAGCTGGAAATGATGCAGAGTTTTCAACGTGTCGTAGTAGTTCCACTATATCCTGAAAAGATTTCAGAATAATGTGAACAGTGGCCAGGTGCCCTGTCCAGCGCTGTTCCAGTAAACGCTTCAGCGTGTTTCCCTGGTAATGTGCAGCAACGATGGGCTTTCGTGTGAACGTGTAGAGGACATTACAGATGTTGAATAAATCCTCAATGGCTCTCTCACCGGACACGGCGTGAACAACGACCGAGTGCAGCTGGTGGTTGAAGCGGTGCACATATGGGATTTCTCTGCCCAGTTCATCTTGAAGGAGTCTTTGAACCCCACCGCGTCTCCCCGACATAAGACTTGCCCCATCGTATCCCTGGCTGAGAATTGTGTCTGTGCTCAGGCCAGCTTTGCGTATTTCATCAGTGAGCGTCTGTGTGAGGGTTTCTGCATCACCTGCAACTGCTGT
Source organism: Muraenolepis orangiensis (assembly GCA_027704905.1). Taxonomy (NCBI): domain Eukaryota; kingdom Metazoa; phylum Chordata; class Actinopteri; order Gadiformes; family Muraenolepididae; genus Muraenolepis; species Muraenolepis orangiensis. The sequence continues at coordinate 13,724 of JANIIK010001078.1, forward strand.
GGCGATTGTCCAGAGCCTTTCTTTATGACTTAGTTCTCATCAACTAAACGCAGTACAATGTAAATGTTTTCACAGCCTGTTGGTCTGGGGTTCATCCATGGTGACAGAGAGTTAAAGGAGGGGCCTATTTCCTCACCAATATGCTCCTTACTACAAGCTCATCAGGTCCATTATGTCGTTTTGTATATCATGGCTTATGTAGGTAGCATTTTTGGGAATGGTGGGGGCAATTTTCGCAAGTTCTGGGTCCTTTTGGAGGGTATACTCAAACAATGACAAAAATAACCCACTGCCAGACTTGGACATACACTCTAAAGAGTCGTGGTCACCTCGGAAAGGAAGATTGCTGGTAGAGAGAAAAGTCACAATGTCAATAATGGAGCCCAGATAATATCTGTTAGGAGCCAGCTGGTCTTTGTTGACAAGAGTTGTGATTTCCTGACCAGTCTCGATGCGCATTTGTTTTTCTCTCCACAATTTCTCACACACTAAATGTTTCTTGGAAGAGCTGTGTTTGCTAAGACCCGTGCCCTTTTGTAAGGCATGCTTCCAGTCTTTGAAGCCTTTTACGGTGAATGATGCGTCATGATGATGAGCCTTAAACGTTCTGCTTGGGAAACAGTACGCAGCATCTCCTTTCACGGAGTGTTCAAGCCAGGGTCGGTTTTGGTACCATGAGCTGGCAAAACTACGTTTTTTCCCGGAGAACAGCCGAGATGGAAAACTATCCAGGACTACCTGTTTTGGTGTATCCAAGGTCCTCTGGGACTAGAAAAGAAAAATCTCCAAGATGACGAGCGTTTAGAATGGGAGCTGGGCCTGGGCTGCTAAAGGATGAACTGCTGCTGCCCGGGTCCCAAGATGCTCCTGGTGTCCTGGTGGAGGAGAAGGTAGGAGAGATGCTCCTGGTGTCCTGGTGGAGGAGAAGGTAGGAGAGATGCTCCTGGTGTCCTGGTGGAGGAGAAGGTAGAGGAGATGCTCCTGGTGTCCTGGTGGAGGAGAAGGTATGAGAGATGCTCCTGGTGTCCTGGTGGAGGAGAAGGTAGAGGAGATGCTCCTGGTGTCCTGGTGGAGGAGAAGGTAGAGGAGATGCTCCTGGTGTCCTGGTGGAGGAGAAGGTAGGAGAGATGCTCCTGGTGTCCTGGTGGAGGAGATGGTAGGAGAGATGCTCCTGGTGTCCTGGTGGAGGAGAAGGTAGGAGAGATGCTCCTGGTGTCCTGGTGGAGGAGAAGGTAGGAGAGATGCTCCTGGTGTCCTGGTGGAGGAGCAGGTAGGAGAGATGCTCCTGGTGTCCTGGTGGAGGAGAAGGTAGGAGAGATGCTCCTGGTGTCCTGGTGGAGGAGAAGGTAGGAGAGATGCTCCTGGTGTCCTGGTGGAGGAGAAGGTAGAGGAGATGCTCCTGGTGTCCTGGTGGAGGAGAAGGTAGAGGAGATGCTCCTGGTGTCCTGGTGGAGGAGAAGGTAGGAGAGATGCTCCTGGTGTCCTGGTGGAGGAGAAGGTAGGAGAGATGCTCCTGGTGTCCTGGTGGAGGAGAAGGTAGAGGAGATGCTCCTGGTGTCCTGGTGGAGGAGAAGGTAGGAGAGATGCTCCTGGTGTCCTGGTGGAGGAGAAGGTAGGAGAGATGGCGCTGGGGGACACGTCAAGTTGCCAGCATCTGGTGCTGAGTTGCCACAATCCTTGTGTGAGCTCTTAGTGTTGGTGAACCACTTCCTAATATCCATTGTTGCCGATACATATAAACTGACAGGTTGCTGTGACGCGTCTCACTTAAAAAAAAACACACAAGACTCAACCCCGCGAATTTCATAGCTAAATAAAAAAATGATATTATACTAATGTTTCAACATAGTTTAATACAAAAATGAATGGTATGATAAAGCCCTACAAATAAAAACAATAAACATAATAATAAAAACATTAAAAAAATATTTTTATATAATAATTTTTTAGAATCCCTGATTTCTAATGGGAATTTTCCATTAGAAATCAGGGATTCTAAAAAATTATTATATAAAAATATTTTTTTAATGTTTTTATTATTATGTTTATTGTGACGCCGGGCCTGTACACACACACACATTTATGTACATACACACACACTTACATTAACTGTCAGTATCTTTGTATGAAGCTGTCTGATAAATGATTAATACATCTTAAGATATGAGGCTGCTTATCAAAGCCATGTTTTATTAATATCTGTTATTGCACCACTAGGGGGCGTGAATACACCACATAGTCACACACACACACACACACTCACACTCACACACACACACACACTCACACACACACACACACACACACACACACACACACACTCACACACACACACACATCTCTAGGAAGAAGAGACGTGGTGAGGGAGGGAGGGAGGAGGAAAGAGGGAGGGAGGAGGAGAACAAGGAGGGAGAGAAAGGTGGGGGAGGGAGGAGAAGGAGGGAGAGAGGTGGGGAGAGGAAGAAGGAGAAGGCGGGAGGGAGAGGTGAGGGAGGGAGGAGGAAAGAGGGAGGGAGGGAAAGGGAGGAGGAGGGAGAGAGGTTGTGAGGGAGGGAGGGAGCAGTAGAAGGAGGGAGAGAGGATAGAGGGAGGGAGGAAGAGAGGTGGTGGGGGAGGGAGGGAGGAGGATAGAGGGAGGGAAGGAGGAGAAGAAGGAGGGAGAGAGGTGGGGAGAGGAAGAAGGAGAAGGTGGGAGGGAGAGGTGAGGGAGGGAGGAGGAAAGAGGGAGGGAGGGAAAGGGAGGAGGAGGGAGAGAGGTGGTGAGGGAGGGAGGGAGCAGGAGAAGGAGGGAGAGAGAGAGAGAGAGAGAGAGAGAGAGACAGACAGACAGACAGACAGACAGACAGACAGACAGACAGAGAGAGAGAGAGAGAGAGAGGAGGACCTCAGGGCACTGTGCCTCCTCTGTCCCTCTTACCACCTGAGGTGGATCCATTGTAAAGTCTTATAGCCACCAGGAGAAAGGACTTCCTGTGGCGTTCTGTAGCATCTGGGTGCTAACAGTCTGTAGCATCTGGGTGCTAACAGTCTATAGCATCTGGGTGCTAACAGTCTGTAGCATCTGGGTGCTAACAGTCTGTAGCATCTGGGTGCTAACAGTCTGTAGCATCTGGGTGCTAACAGTCTGTAGCATCTGGGTGCTAACAGTCTGTAGCTGAAGCTGCTCCTGTATGAGGACAGCACCCGGTGGAGAGGCTGAGAGTCACTGTCCATGATGCTCCACAGCTAGCACAGCCTCCCCCTCTCTGACACCACCGCCGACCAATCAGGTTCCACCCCCGGGACAGAGCCCGCCTTCCTCATGATTTGATGGGTTCTGTTGGCGTCGACCGCCCTCGACCCGCTGCCCCGGAACACGGCCACAAAGAAGATGGTGCCGCCTACCGAGGACGGGTAGAACCTCCTCGGCGTAATACCTCAGACGGGTAGAACCTCCGTGGCGTAATACCTCAGACAGATAGAACCTCCGTGACGTAATACCTCAGACGGGTAGAACCTCCGTGGCGTAATACCTCAGACGGGTAGAACCTCCGTGACGTAATACCTCAGACGGGTAGAACCTCCGTGGCGTAAAACCTCAGACGGGTAGAACCTCCGTGGCGTAATACCTCAGACGGGTAGAACCTCCTTGGCGTAATAGCTCAGACGGGTAGAACCTCCTTGTCGTAATAGCTCAGACGTTGAAGGACCTCCACAGGAAGTAGAGTGGGCTCTGGTCTTCTTGTACGCTGGGTGTTCTTGGCCCAGTCTCTTATCCAGGTGACTCCCAGGTGAGTGTAGTCCAGTTCAGTGTCCACCGCCACCCCCCTGATGGACATCGCTGTGGGGGGGGTTTCTGTCTGCTGAGGTCCACCACCACGCTACACACACACACATGTGGACACACACGCACTCACACACTCTAGGTAAAACACACACTTCAACGCTGGAACATGCGCTCTCTCTCTCTCTCTCTCTCTCTCTCTCTCTCTCTCTCTCTTTAAACACACACAACACACACACTCTAGGTAAACACACACTTCAACGCTGGAACACGCTCTCTCTCTCTCTCTGTCTCTCTCTCTCTCTCTCTCTCTCTCTCTCTCTCTCTCTCTTTCTCTCTCTCTCTAAACACACACAACACACATACTCTAGGTAAAACACACACTTCAACGCTGGAACACGCTCTCTCTCTCTCTCTCTCTCTCTCTCTCTCTCTCTCTCTCTCTCTCTCTCTCTCTCTCTCTCTCTCTCTACACACACGCCACGCAGCAGAGCTTCTGATTGGGTGGTCTTTCGTGTCTGTTGTCTGTTTTTGTGCCAGAGATTCACTCTCAATCCCCGGGGGGAGAACAGGAAGTCATGTGTGACATCACATCCACCTCCCCCTGGAAGGAAATGTCTCATTAAAATAAACACTTTACCCCCCAGTTCCCCTAACGTTTTTCGACCAGCTCTCTCTCTCTCTCTCTCTCTCTCTCTCTCTCTCTCTCTCTCTCTCTCTCTCTCTCTCTCTCTCTCTCTCTCCCTCCCTCCATAGCTCCCCTTCCCTCCCTCTCACGCCTTCAGATGAGGCGTACACACACACACACACACACACACACACACACACACCTCTCTCTAGCACAGACACACACACAAACACATGTCTCACACACACTCAGACACACACGCACACACACACACACACACACACACACAAACACACACACATCTCTCTCTCTAACATTCACACACACGCACACACACACAAACACACATATCTCTCTCTCTCTAAAACACACACACACACACACACACACACACACACACACACACACACACACACACACACACACACACACACACACACACACACACACACACATACACACACTCTCACACACAAACACACTCACACACACACACACACAAACACACGCACATCTCTCTCTCTAACATTTACACACACACACACACACACAAACACACACACATCTCTCTCTCTAACATTCACACACACGCACACACACACAAACACACATATCTGTCTCTCTCTAAAACACACACACACACACACACACACACACACACACACACACACACACACACACACACATACATACACACACACACACTCACACACACTCTCACACACACACACACTCACACACACTCACACACACACACACACACACACACACACACACACACACACACACACACACACACTCACACACACACACACATACACACACACACTCACACACACATACACACACACTCACACACACATACACGCAAACATAAAGAAGTACACACACATACATTTATGTACATACACACACACTTACATGTGTTCACTGTCAGTATCTTTGTATGAAGCTGTCTGATAAATGATTAATACATCTTAAGATATGAGGCTGCTTATCAAAGCCATGTTTTATTAATATCTGTTATTGCACCACTAGGGGGCGTGAATCCACCACCTTAAGGCCAACATGATTAGGGTAAAGGAGACACAGGTGTGTGTGTGGTGTAGGTGTTTGGACTGGTGCTCAACACACACACACACACACACACGCTGCAGGAGGGAATGGGGAGGAAGCATTCTGTTGAACTGGTTTAAAATGGCTCATAAAACATGTTGAACCTTGAAGTGACCAGAAGAAGAGAGCCAACCCAAGACTTAATGAAGGGTTGATCCAAGGTTTGATGAAGCGTATTCATCCTGTCACCACGGTGACTGAATGACTCAGAGACTCACTTGTTGTCCCAAGGGAGACTCTGAGTCCCAACACGCCGCCTCACTGAGGCTTGACTTTCAACACAGTTCTGGGGAGCTGGAGTTTGTCTTTGGGTGAGGAGGAGAGATGTGGGGGAGGGAGGAGAAGGAGGGAGGAGGATAGAGGGAGGGAGAGGGAGGAGGAGAGGTGGTGAGGGAGGAGGGAGGAGGGAGGAGGATAGAGGGAGGGAGAGGGAGGTAGAGGGAGGGAGAGAGGTGGTGAGGGAGGGAGGGAAAGGGAGGAGGAGGAAGAAAGATTTGGGTGAGGGAGGAGAAGGAGGGAGGAGGATAGAGGGAGGGAGGAGGAGGAAGAGAGGTGGTGAGGGAGGGGGATAGAGGGAGAGAGAGGGAGAGAAGAGGGTGAGGGTGAGAGGGAGGGAGGAGGATAGAGAGAGGGAGGAGGGAGAGAGGTGTGGGAGAGGGAGGAGGAGGAAGAAAGATTTGGGTGAGGGAGGAAAAGGAGGGAGGAGGATAGAGTGAGGGAGAAGCTAACGGAGAAGCTAACAGAGACGCTAAGAGAGACGCTAACAGAGAAGCTAACAGAGACGCTAATAGTGACGCTAACAGAGATGCTAATATAGAAGCTAACGGAGACGCTAACTGAGAAAATAACAGAGATGCTAACAGAATAGCCATCAGAGACGCTAACAGAGAAGCTAACAGAGGAGCTAACAGCTTTTGTCGCTGGAACGAGTGTTCGGAGAGTTCAGGATGTTCCTTAACAACCATCATCAGCACCACGCACACACACACACACACACACACACACAGACAGACACACACACACACACAGATACACACATACACACTCACATACACACACACACATATATATCTCTCTTACACACACACACATCTCTATACACACACACATCTCTCTCTAGCACAGACACACACACACACACACACACACACACACACTCACACACACACACACACACACACACACACACACACACACACACACACACACATATCTCTCTCTTACACACACACATCTCTATACACACACACACCTCTCTCTAGTACAGACACACACACACACACACACACACACACACACACACACACACACACACTCACACACACACACATCTCTATACACACACACACACACACACCTCTCTCTAGCACAGACACACACACACATCTCTATACACACACACACACCTCTCTCTAGCACAGACACACACACACACACACACACTATTATATGGATGGGAGGGATATTTTTCATATATATTTCATATCTTTTTCAACGTCAAGAAGACCAAGGAGCTGATGGTGGACTTCAGGAAGCAGAGAGGAGAGCACGGCCCTATCTCCATCCACGGTGGTGCGGACGGCCCAGTATATCGTTGGAGGTGAGCTCCCCTCCCTCCTGGATATATACAACCAGCGGTGCGTGGCCAAGGCCAAACGCATCATAAAGACATTGCCCTACAGCCACCAACTGTACTCACTGTTACCGTCAGGCAGGCGATACCTCAGTATCAAGTGGTATCAAATAGACTCAGAGACAGCTTCCACAGTCAGGCCATCAGGCTGCTGAACAAGGGCGTATAGCATATAACAATGTATATTTTATTACATTGATTTATATATACATATTGCTCTTTTTCTGTGCTGATATATTGCATTTTATCAATTGCATTTTATTTTTATATATTTAACTTTATACAGTTTTGTATACTGGCAGAGCTCATCACCCTAGGGGGGCCTGGGGCCATTCCTTTGTGCCAACACGGCCCCAAGACCTACATGCATCAACTTGTGTGTGTGTGCGTGTGCGTGTGTGTGTGTGTGTGTGTGTGTGTGTGTGTGTGTGTGTGTGTGTGTGTGTGTGTGTGTGTGTGTGTGTGTGGGTGTGTGTGTATGTGTGTGTGTGTGTGTGTGTGTGTGTGTGTGCCTGCCTGCCTGTAAAGGGTGGAACCCAAAACAAACCAGGAAACAACACAAGAAGAATCCAACCCAACAAGACTGAACCATTCAGAGAGATGAATGATAACCCTGTCTATTATAGAACTATAACCTATTATAAACTTAACCTTGTCTATTATATAACTATTACCCACTATAAACATGATAACCTTGTCTAAAATAGAAACATAACCTGCTAAAAAGCATGTCATCACATTTATTATACTGTTTATGGTCAGTTTTCTACTCAATATTTGAATGCTATAAAATAAACATAATAATACAGTTTCAGTCATGAACCTTTTGATGATAATCAATAGTCTATATGTGTTAAAGTCTGTGCTTCAAAATGACTAAAAGTATCGTCAGAGACGGTGTGTGTCTGAGCTTCTAGTCATCAGAGCTCTCTGTCTATGGTTCATATTTTAATAAAGTTATTATTGTGTATGACTGAGTGAAGTCCTGGAACAACAGCCCAGAAGAGGTTGAACTGGACCAACTGGTTGGTTCACTATATCTTACTTCCTTGTTACCGCCCTGACCTTCAAAGAACCGGGAACAACAATCCTTCAGGCCTAAAAACCTTTTGATTTAGGAAAGCCTTTTTATGTTAATATTAGTGCTCACTATTTTCAGTAATTGTATTGTGTGTATTTGCTATGTTTTTAACTTTGAAGCACTCTGATATGCTCTTTTAAATGAAAAGTGCAATATAAATAAAGTGGTTATCATAATCCTAATCATCATTAATATTATTAAAGTGCTTTCCCCGGGTGGCGTGACATAGAGTCTTCCAGAGTGTCCTGACCAGACGTGTAGCGGACTGTGTAGCTGGAAGGCTGGAGACGTAGACTCAACCTTCTATTAGAGCGGGTGGCTTGGACTTGGGGTTCATGGAAGTCCATTCCAAAGGTTGGTGATCACTAACAAGGGTGAAAGGTGCTCCGTAAATGTACATGTGAAAATGTTCACAGCCCCACACAATGGAAAGAGCCTCAGATTCTGTTTGTGAGTGTGTTTGTTCAATGGCAGACAGCGCTCTACTGGCAGAGCTCATCACCCTAGGGGGCCCTGGGGCCATTCCTTTGTGCCAACACGGCCCCCAGACCTACATGCCTCAACGTGTGTGTGCGTGTGTGTGTGTGTGCGTGTGTGTGTGAGCGTGTGTGTGTGTGTGTGTGTGTGTGTGTGTGTGTGTGTGTGTGTGCGTGCGTGTGTGTGTGTGTGTGTGTGTGTGTGTGTGTGTGTGTGTGTGTGTGTGTGTGTGTGTGTGTGTGTGTGTGTGTGTGTGTGTGTGTCTGAGTGTGTGTGTGTGTGTGTGTGTGTGTGTGTGTGTGTGTGTGTGTGTGTGTGTGTGTGTGTGCGTGTGTGTGTGTGTGTGTTTGTGTGTGTGTGTGTGTGTGTGTGTGCCTGCCTGCCTGTAAAGGGTGGAACCCAAAACAAACCAGGAAACAACACAAGAAGATTCCAACCCAACAACCCTGTCTATTATAGAATTTTAACCCTTTATAAACATGATAACCCTTTACATTATAGATCTATAACCCATTATAAACATGATAACCCTGTCTATTATATAACTACTAACCATTATAAACATGATAACCCTTTATCTTATAAACATGATAACCTTGTCTATTATATAACTATAAGCCATTATAAACATGATAACCTTGTCTAAAATAGAAACATAACCACTAAAAAGCATGTCATCACATTTATTATACTGTTTATGGTCAGTTTTCTACTCAATATTTGAATGCTATAAAATAAACATAATAATACAGTTTCAGTCATGAACCTTTTGATGATAATCAATAGTCTATATGTGATAAAGTCTGTGCTTCAAATTGACTAAAAGTATCGTCAGAGACGGTGTGTCTGAGCTTCTAGTCATCAGAGCTCTCTGTCTATGGGTCATATTTTAATAAAGTTATTATTGTGTATGACTGAGTGAAGTCCTGGAACAACAGCCTAGAAGAGGTTGAAGTGGACCAACTGGTTGGTTCACTATATCTTACTTCCTTGTTACCGCCCTGACCTTCAGAGAACAGAACAACAATCCTTGTCCCCGTAGCTCAGGGTCATCAGTAGGGGTCGATGGTAGCCGATGACATTGCCTCACAACAGCTTTAGCAGCACAAAGTGCACATATTCTTCTGCTTGTCATTCCTCATTTAAAACGCCCTGAGAAACATTTAATACCTAAAGACCTTCAGGCCTAAAAACCTTTTGATTTAGGAAGGCCTTTTTATGTTAATATTAGTGCTCACTATTTTCAGTAATTGTATTGTGTGTGTTTGCTATGTTTTTAACGTTGAAGCACTCTGATATGCTCTTTTAAATGAAAAGTGCAATATAAATAAAATGATTCTCATAATCCTAATCATTATTATTATTATTATTAATAAAGTACTTTCCCCGGGTGGCGTGACATAGAGTCTTCCTGAGTGTCCTGACCAGACGTGTAGCGGACTGTGTAGCTGGAAGGCTGGAGACGTAGACTCAACCTTCTATTAGAGCGGGTGGCTTGGACTTGGGGTTCATGGAAGTCCATTCCAAAGGTTGCTGATCACTAACAAGGGTGAAAGGTGCTCCGTAAATGTACATGTGAAAATGTTCACAGCCCCACACAATGGAAAGAGCCTCAGATTCTGTTTGTGAGTGTGTTTGTTCAATGGCAGACAGCGCTCTACTGGCAGAGCTCATCACCCTAGGGGCCCTGGGGCCATTCCTTTGTGTCAACGCGGCCCCCAGACCTACATGCATCAACGTGTGTGTGTGTGTGTGTGTGTGTGTGTGTGTGTGTGTATGTGTGCCTGCCTGTAAAACAAACCAGGAAACAACACAAGAAGAATCCAACCAAACAAGACTGAACCATTTCAGAGAGATGAATGATAACCATGTCTATTATAGAACTATAACCCAATATAAACATGATAACCTTGTCTATTATAGAACTATAACCCATTATAAACATAACCCTGTCTATTAATAGAACTATAACCCATTATAAACATGATAACCCTTTACATTATGTATCTATTACCCTTATAAACATGATAACGCTGTCTATTATAGAAACATAACCCACTAAAAGTCATGTCATCACATTAATTATACTGTTTATGGTCAGTTTTCTCCTCAATACTTGAATGCTATAAAATAAACATAATAATACAGTTTCAGTCAAGAACCTTTTGATGATAATCAATAGTCTATATGTTTTAAAGTCTGTGCTTCAAATTGACTAAAAGTATCGTCATAGACGGTGTGTGTCTGAGCTTCTAGTCATCAGAGCTCTCTATGGTTCATATTTTAATAAGGTTATTATTGTGTATGACTGAGTGAAGTCCTGGAACAACAGCCTAGAAGAGGTTGAACTGGACCAACTGGTTGGTTCACTATATCTTACTTCCTTGTTACCGAGTCGGACGCTTCGGTGTTGATCACTTTATTACAGCAGGAAGACGACTAAGGTACTGTAGTCAACTCTGATCTGTCATATATCATTAATATATATCACTAATATATCATCATATATCACTTTATTACAGCAGGAAGAAGACTGAGGTACTGTAGTCAACTCTGATCTGTGATATATCATACATATA
>JANIIK010001080.1:0-7500 GCA_027704905.1 Muraenolepis orangiensis
TATAAGACTTTACAATAGATCCACCTCAGGTGGTAAGAGGGACAGAGGAGGCACAGTGACCTGAGGTCCTCCTCTCTCTCTCTCTCTCTCTCTCTCTCTCTGTCTGTCTGTCTGTCTGTCTGTCTGTCTGTCTGTCTGTCTGTCTGTCTGTCTGTCTGTCTGTCTGTCTGTCTGTCTGTCTGTCTGTCTGTCTGTCTCTCTCTCTCTCTCTCTCCCTCCTTCTACTGCTCCCTCCCTCCCTCACCACCTCTCTCCCTCCTCCTCCCTTTCCCTCCCTTCCTCTTTCCTCCTCCCTCCCTCACCTCTCCCTCCCACCTTCTCCTTCTTCCTCTCCCCACCTCTCTCCCTCCTTCTTCTCCTCCTTCCCTCCCTCTATCCTCCTCCCTCCCTCCCCCACCACCTCTCTTCCTCCCTCCCTCTATCCTCTCTCCCTCCTTCTACTGCTCCCTCCCTCCCTCACAACCTCTCTCCCTCCTCCTCCCTTTCCCTCCCTCCCTCTTTCCTCCTCCCTCCCTCACCTCTCCCTCCGCCTTCTCCTTCTTCCTCTCCCCACCTCTCTCCCTCCTTCTCCTCCCTCCCCCACCTTTCTCTCCCTCCTTGTTCTCCTCCTCCCTCCCTCTTTCCTCCTCCCTCCCTCCCTCCCTCACCACGTCTCTTCCTCCTAGAGATGTGTGTGTGTGTGTGTGAGTGTGAGTGTGAGTGTGTGTGTGTGTGTGTGTGTGAGTGTGTGTGTGTGTGTGTGTGTGTGTGTGTGTGTGAGTGTGTGTGTGTGTGTGTGTGTGTGTGTGTGTGTGTGTGTGACTATGTGGTGTATTCACGCCCCCTAGTGGTGCAATAACAGATATTAATAAAACATGGCTTTGATAAGCAGCCTCATATCTTAAGATTTATTAATCATTTATCAGACAGCTTCATACAAAGATACTGACAGTTAATACATGTAAGTGTGTGTATGTACATAAATGTGTGTGTGTGTACAGGCCCGGCGTCATGGGCGGGCCCCATGGGGCCAGGCCCGCCCATCCAGGATTTGGGCCCGCCCATTAGAAATCAGGGATTCAAAAAAATTATTATATAAAAATATTTTTTTAATGTTTTTATTATTATGTTTATTGTTTTTATTTGTAGAGCTTTATCATACCATTCATCCATCCATCCATCCATCTTCTCCCGCTTATCCGAAATCGGGTCGCGGAGGTAGCAGCTCCAGCAGGGGACTCCAAACTTCCCTCTCCCTGGCAACATCGACTAGCTCTGACTGGGGGATCCCGAGGCGTTCCCAGGCCAGTGTGGAGATGTAATCACCCCACCTGTACCTCGGTCTGCCCCGTGGTCTCTTCCCAGTTGGATGTGCCTGGAAAACCTCCCTCGGGAGGCGACCAGGAAGCATCCTTACTAGATGCCCGAACCACCTCAACTGGCTCCTTTCTACGCGAAGGAGCAGCGGCTCTACTCCGAGTCTCTCACGAGTGACTGAGCTTCTCACCCTATCCCTCAGGGAGATACCAGCCACCCTCCTGAGGAAACTCATTTCGGCCGCTTGTATTCGCGATCTCGTCCTTTCGGTCATTACCCATTGCTCATGGCCATAGGTGAGGGTAGGAACGAAGACTGATCGGTAGATCGAGAGCTTTGCCTTCTGGCTCAGCTCTCTTTTGGTTACAACGGTGCGCCAAAGTGCACCCAATACCGCTCCCGCTGCACCTATTCTCCTGTCAATCTCACGCTCCATCCTCCCCTCACTCGAGAACAAGACCCCGAGATACTTGAACTCCTTCACTTGGGATAAGGACTCCCTCCCTACTTGGAGTAGACAATCCACCGGTTTCCTGCTAAGAACCATGGCCTCAGATTTGGAGGTGCTGATCCTCATCCCAGCCGCTTCACATTCTGCTGCAAACCGATCCAGTGAGTGCTGAAGGTCACATACTGATGACGCAAACAGGACCACATCATCTGCAAACAGCAGCGATTCAATCCTGAGCCCACCATACTGAAACCCCTCCCCTCCATGACTACGCCTTGAAATCCTGTCCATGAAAATCACAAACAGGATGGGTGACAAAGCGCAGCCCTGGCGGAGGCCAACACCCACTGAGAACAGGCCTGACTTTGTACCGAGAATCCGGACACAGCTCTTGCTTTGGGAGTAGAGAGATTGGATGGCCCTCAACAGTGACCCCCGCACCCCATACTCCCGCAGCACCCCCCACAGTATTTCCCGAGGGACCCGATCATATGCCTTCTCCAAATCTACAAAACACATGTAGACCGATGAGCATACTCCCAAGCCCCCTCCAGGATCCTTGCAAGAGTGAAAAGCTGGTCCGTTGTTCCACGACCAGGGCGGAATCCGCATTGTTCCTCTTCAATCTGAGGTTCGACTATCGGCCGAACCCTCCTTTCCAGCACCTTGGAGTAGACTTTCCCAGGGAGGCTGAGTAATGTGATACCCCTGTAATTGGCACACACCCTCTGGTCACCCTTTTTGAACAGGGGTACCACCACCCCCGTTTGCCACTCCTCAGGCACTGTCCCAGACTTCCACGCAATGTTGAAAAGACGTGTCATCCATGACAGCCCCTCAACACCCAGAGCCTTTAGCATTTCTGGACGGATCTCATCAACCCCTGGGGCTTTGCCACTGCGGAGATGTTTGACTACCGCAGTGACTTCCTCCAGGGAGATTGATGTTTGCCGTCCTTCATCCTCCAGCTCTGTCTCTACCATTGAGGGTGTAGTTGGGTTAAGAAGTTCCTCAAAGTGTTTTTTCCACCGCCCGATCACCTCCTCAGTTGAGGTCAGCAATGTCCCACCCTTACTGTACACAGCTTGGATGGACCCACGCTTCCCCCTCCTGAGGCGCCGGATTGTTTCCCAGAAACGCTTTGGTGCCGACTGAAAGTCCTTCTCCATGGCTTCTCCGAATTCCTCCCACACCCGCTGCTTTGCCTCCGCTACAGCCGAGGCTGCCGTCCTCTTGGCCTGTCGATACCTCGCAACTGAGTCCGGAGTCTCACAGGCTAACATAGCCCGGAAGGCCTCCTTCTTCAGCCAGACGGCTTCCCTGACCACCTGTGTCCACCACGAAGTCTGAGGGTTGCCGCCCCTTGAGGCACCAATGACCTTGAGGCCACAACTCTCAACCGCAGCTTCGGCAATAGAAGCTTTGAACAATGACCACTCTGGCTCAATGCCCCCAGCCTCCACAGAGATGCCCGAAAAATTCCGCCGGAGGTGTGAGTTGAAGGTCTCCCGGACAGGGGCATCCACCAGACGTTCCCAGTTCACCCGCACTACACGTTTGGGCTTACCAGGTCTGTCCAGAGGCTTCCCCCGCCATCTTACCCAACTCACCACCAGATGGTGATCGGTTGACAGCTCTGCCCCTCTCTTCACCCGAGTGTCCAAAATATGTGGCCTCAGGCCAGATGATACGATAACAAAATCGATCATTGACCTTCGGCCTAAGGTGCTCTGGTACCATGTACACTTATGAGCATCCTTATGTTTGAACATGGTGTTTGTTATGGCCAATCCATGACACAGAAATCCAATAACAAAACCCCACTCCGGTTCAGATCAGGTAGGCCGTTCATCCCCAACACGCCCCTCCAAGTTTCCCCATCGTTACCCACGTGTGCGTTGAAGTCTCCCAGGAGGACTATAGAGTCCCCTTCAGGAGCCCCATGCAGGACTCCATCCAGGGTGTGTAAGAAGGCTGGATATTCCGAACTGTTGTTTGGTGCATAGGCACAAACAACAGTCAGAGTTTTCCCTCCCATGACCCTAAGGCGTAGGGAGGCGACCCTCTCGTCCACCGGGGTAAACTCCAACAAAGCGCCTCACACCCTGAGCAACTCCAGAGAAGGAAAGAGTCCAACCCCTATCCAGGAGTTTAGTTCCAGAGCCAGTGCTGTGCGTAGAGGTAAGCCCCACCAGATCTAATTGGTAGCGCTCCACCTCCCGCACCAGCTCAGGCTCCTTCCCCCCCAGAGAAGTGACATTCCACATCCCCAAAGCCAGTCTCTGTTGGCTGGGTTTGGTCCGTCGATGCCCCTTGCCTTCACTGCCGCCTAACTGGCAGTGCACCCGACCCCAGTGGTTCTTCCCGTAGGTGGTGGGTCCGCGGGAAGGAGAAGTGGCCACGTTGCGTTTTCGGGCAATGCCCGACCGGGCTCCGTGGCTAACCCGGCCACCAGGCGCTCGCTTACGGGCCCTCTTTCCAGGCCTAGCTCCGGAAAGGGGCCCCGGGCTTCCTCCGGGCAGGGTATCCTCGCTTCTAGTTTGTTTGTCCATTGAAGTCTTTGAACCATTCTTAGTCTGGCCCCTCCCCTGAGACCAATCTGCCATGGGAGACCCTACCAGGAGCACTAGGCTCCAGACAACACAGCTCTCAGGTTCACAGGGACACCCAAACCTCTCCACCACGATAAGGTGATGGTTCCTGGAGAGGGAACCATCATCAGGGATACCATTCATTAAACTATGTTGAAACATTAGTATAATACCATTTTTTATTTTGCTATGAAATTCTGAATGAATCTCGCGATACTGGTTTTTCGCGGGGTTGAGTCGTGTGTGTGTTTTTTTTTAAGTGAGACGCGTCACAGCAACCTGTCAGTTTATATGTATCGGCAACAATGGATATTAGGAAGTGGTTCACCAACACTAAGAGCTCACACAAGGATTGTGGCAACTCAGCACCAGATGCTGGCAACTTGACGTGTCCCCCAGCGCCATCTCTCCTACCTTCTCCTCCACCAGGGCACCAGGAGCATCTCTCCTACCTTCTCCTCCACCAGGACACCAGGAGCATCTCCTCTACCTTCTCCTCCACCAGGACACCAGGAGCATCTCCTCTACCTTCTCCTCCACCAGGACACCAGGAGCATCTCTCCTACCTTCTCCTCCACCAGGACACCAGGAGCATCTTGGGACCCGGGCAGCAGCAGTTCATCCTTTAGCAGCCCAGGCCCAGCTCCCATTCTAAACGCTCGTCATCTTGGAGATTTTTATTTTCTAGTCCCAGAGGACCTTGGCGTGGATACACCAAAACAGATAGTCCTGGATAGTTTTCCATCTCGGCTGTTCTCCGGGAAAAAACGTAGTTTTGCCAGCTCATGGTACCAAAACCGACCCTGGCTTGAACACTCTGTGAAAGGAGACGCTGCGTACTGTTTCCCATGCAGAACGTTTAAGGCTCATCATCATGACGCATCGTTCACCGTAAAAGGCTTCAAAGACTGGAAGCATGCCTTACAAAAGGGCTCGGGTCTTAGCAAACAGCTCTTCCAAGGAACATTTAGTGTGTGAGAAATTGTGGAGAGAAAAACAAATGCGCATCGAGACTGGTCAGGAAATCACAACTCTTGTCAACAAAGATCAGCTGGCTCCTAACAGATATTATCTGGGCTCCATTATTGACATTGTGACTTTTCTCTCTACCAGCAATCTTCCTTTCCGAGGTGACCACGTCTCTTTAGAGTGTATGTCCAAGTCTGGCAGTGGGTTATTTTTGTCATTGTTTGAGTATACCCTCCAAAAGGACCCAGAACTTGCGAAAATTGCCCCCACCATTCCCAAAAATGCTACCTACATAAGCCATGATATACAAAACGACATAATGGACCTGATGAGCTTGTAGTAAGGAGCATATAGGTGAGGAAATAGGCCCCTCCTTTAACTCTCTGTCACCATGGAGGAACCCCAGACCAACAGGCTGTGAAAACATTTACATTGTAGTGCGTTTTGTTGATGAGAACTAAGTGATAAAGAAAGGCTCTTGACAATCGCCACAGCAGTTGCAGGTGATGCAGAAACCCTCACACAGACGCTCACTGCTGAAATACGCAAAGTTGGCCTGAGCACAGACACAATTCTCAGCCAGGTATACGATGGGGCAAGTCTTATGTCGGGGAGACGCGGTGGGGTTCAAAGACTCCTTCAAGATGAACTGGGCAGAGAAATCCCATATGTGCACCGCTTCAACCACCAGCTGCACTTGGTCGTTGTTCACGCCATGTCCGGTGAGAGAGCCATTGAGGATTTATTCAACATCTGTAATGTCCTCTACACGTTCACACGAAAGCCCACCGTTGCTGCACATTACCAGGGAAACACGCTGAAGCGTTTACTGGAACAGCGTTGGACAGGGCACCTGGCCACTGTTCACATTATTCTGAAATCTTTTCAGGATATAGTGGAACTACTACGACACGTTGAAAACTCTGCATCATTTCCAGCTGACTTGAGGATGGAGGCAGCAGGCTTGCTGAGCAGAATTTTAAAGCCAAGCTTTAAATTCCACACCCAGATAATATGCAAGATATTGTCCCTGCTTGAGCCAGCTAACAGGATGATGCAGTCAGAGGAAATGGACCTCCAAACGGCAGTACAGCTTGTCAACACTGCCAAAGAGTGTGTTGAGGCCCTGCGCACCGGAAAGGTGTTCACGGAGATGTGGAGTGAGTGCGCACAGGAGAGGATGATATCCATCCCGGTCCCACCAAGAGAAGGCCAACTCTAAACACAACTTTGGAGGATTATGTTGTTGAAGAGACAGTGGGATCGGGAACACAAGAAAACCACCAGATGACAGAGCAACGGCGGCTGTTTTACAGCCGCATTGATGCAGTTACGGGAGAAATTGCGCGGCGCTTTGGAGAGCGAAACAGCGCATTAATGGAGGCTATTGCTTCACTCAACCCGGAAAACAGCTTCTTCCTGGAGCCCGAAAAAGTGGAACCTTTGCTTGAACTGACTGGAACCGCGCTGGTTGATGCTGAGTTCATTGTGGCCAAAAAGCTGATTCTGAAACACGTGGAAAGCAGCTTCACACCACCAGAGGATGGGAAATGGACATTGAAAAACATACTTGGTCATCTCCACACGACGCTTGAGGCGATGCCAAGTGTTCTCACCGCATTTAAGGTTTCACTTACCTTTGGAGCTTCCACAGCTTCATGTGAGAACTCTTTTTCCACACTGATAAACGTTTTCAGTGAGCACCGAAGAAGCACGTCTCACACTCGGAAAAATGCAAGAATGAGTGTTGCTGACGGGTTGCTGAGGAGGTTCCATTCCTCTGGGAGACGTGGGCTCCAGCTTCATTAGACCCCACCCTGAGTACATCGTGTACAGCAAACAATCATCACCATGGAGGCTCAGCCCTTGTTTAACAGCTTTAATGTGAACTAAATATTGGGTATTTTTCACTGTATGTTTGCCAATATATTTGTTATTTGTTCATTGATTTTAATTCCACTTCTTTACGCCGAGAGACACACCTCTACTTTAAAGCAGCACTGATTCTTAACGTGTCATTTCCTCCTGACGCTCATCCTCTGAAATTAAAACTCATTTGCATATTGTATTTGTATATTTTCTGGCAGTATTCCGTTTTTTTGCTGCATCACTAAAGCCGTCTGATACTCTACTACATCTTTAAATGTTAACAGCCTTGACTCAACACGTGGTTTGTTCTTAGGTAGTACATGA
>JANIIK010001080.1:15000-32500 GCA_027704905.1 Muraenolepis orangiensis
TTATTATATATATATATAGGATTATTTCTTATTATTTCACAGACTGTAGAACAGATTTACATCAAGTCTCCTAAGCCAGTACATCTCAATGGACTCATTCAGTAAGTTCAATGGGTGGTATACTTTTTAATATATATCTATATATATATATAAATAAATATATATACTGTATGTATATATATATATAAATAAATAAATATATATATATAAGTGATGCTTTTATCAGCTTTGTGGTGTGATAAAATGTACATATATAATTTAATCACAGTACAAAGCTGACATAAGCGTCAACTCCCTCCACGTGACATTATCCAACGAACCACGTGACGTATTAACAAAGTCTCAGTAAAGGTCCCCGTGGTGACGCTCCTTCATGTGGGGGGTCGTCGTGCCCACCTCTCCGTCTCTCTCGGAGGGGGTCCCCACACACACACACACACACACACACACACACACACACACACACACACACACACACATAAACACACTGTTAGTGACACTGTTTACGTTGTTGACGTCACTGCTTATGTGTGTCGTTGAACCGTGTTTATGTTGACTGGTCCAAAACGTAGAAGAATAAAAGTTACTCAAGAATATATTTTTTTCTAAAATCAAATCGCTATCTCTCTCTCTCTCTCTCTCTCTCTCTCTCTCTCTCTCTCTCTCTCTCTCTCTCTCTCTCTCTCTCTCTCTCTCTCTCTCTCTCTCTCTTTCTCTCTCTCTCTCTCTCTCTCTCTCTCTCTCTCTCTCTCTCGGAGGGACATCTGGTTGGGTCTTGCCCAGGTGGGCGTCTCCAGCTCACCTGACGCTACCCCTGCAGCGGAGTCTGAATCGCTTGGCGCTCAGCAGTTTGCTGACAAAGCGCAGGTGTTAGAGACGGTCGTACAGGTCGTAACACGCTGGTAAAGAAGGAAGAGATGGCAAGGCTTGTGTAGCGTCTGTCTGTCTGTCTGTCTGTCTGTCTGTCTGTCTGTCTGTCTGTCTGTCTGTCTGTCTGTCTGTCTGTCTCTGTCTCTTTTACTGTATGTCTCTCTCTCTCTCTCTCTCTCTCTCTCTCTCTCTCTCTGTTTCTTAGATTAGAGATTAGAGAGAACTAAGATTACAATCAGAGAGGAACACACACAACGTTGGTTCTGCATTCTGTTCCCAGCAGCAGCAGCAGCACCACCTCCTCATGTTAATCCTGTGTGTGTATGAGCTACTACAGTGGTTCCCAAACGTTTAAGGTCCTGTACCCCTTAACCATATACCTCCTGCTGGGTTCCCCCTCTACCTCTCACCTGATGTTACATATGAAGACCAGACCGTGGATTCACTATTTAAGGTCCTGTACCCCTTAGAACCCAGGTAGGGGTTTTGGGAACCCAGGTGGTGTTTTTGAAAACACAGGTGGTGTTTTTGGGAACCCATGTGTGTTTTTGTAAACCCAGATGGTGTTTTTAATGGAACCCAGGTAGTGTTTTTTGGGAATATAGGTGGTGTTTTTTTGGGAACCCAGGTGGTGTTTTTGGGAACACAGGTGGGGTTTTTGGAAAAACAAGTGGTGTTTTTAAGGGAACCCAGGTGGTGTTTTTTTGATCACCAGTGGGGGTTTTGGGAACCCGGGTGGTGTTTTTGAGAACAAAGGTGGGGTTTTTGGGAACCCAGGTGGTGTTTTTAGGAACTAAGGTGGTGTATTTGGAACCCAGGTGGTGTTTTTGGGAACACATATGGTGTTTTTAAGGGAACCCAGGTGGTGTTTTAAAGGGAACCTAGATGGTGTTTTTGGGATCACAGGTGGGGGTTTTGGGAACCAGGGTGGTGTTTTTGAGAACAAAGGTGGTGTTTTTGGGAACACAGGTGGGGGTTTTGGGAACGCAGGTGGGGGTTTTGGGAACCCAGGTGGTGTTTTTAAGGGAACCCAGGTGGTGTTTTTGGGAACCTAGGTGGTGTTATTGGGATCACAGGTGGGGGTCTTGGGGAACACAGGTTTGGGTTTTGTGAACACAGGTGGTGTTTTTAAGGGAACACAGGTGGTGTTTTTGGGAACCTAGATGGTGTTTTTTTGGCAACCCAGGTGGTGTTTTGGGGAACCCAGGTGGTGTTTTTAAGGAAACCCAGGTAGTGTTTTTTGGGAATATAGGTGGTGTTTTTTTGGGAACCCAGGTGGTGTTTTAAGGGAGCCAAGGTAGTGTTTTTTTGGGAATAAAGGTGGTGTTTTTTTGGGAACCCAGGTGGTGTTTTTAGGAACTAAGGTGTCACGGTTACGGTGGTTGGCAGGGGGCGTGGCTTAGCCACGTGCGCTGGTGGCGCACACACGCTCCTGTCAACAATCACGTTGGTTGGCAGGGGGCGTGGCCAAGCCACGTGCGCTGGCCACACACACACACACACCTGGACTCAATTTCCCCCGTGTAATTTGTTCATCACCTCACCTGGGGTATATATACGTTGTCTTTCCTTTACCCCAGCGTGAGGTCGTTACTCTACTATGCACGTAGTTCTCCCGTCTGGTACCCATCGCCTGCCAACTACCTGCCGGTACTCCGCACCCGATACCCCCGGTACAGACTCCTTCCCCTGTCCCGGACTACCCGCCGGTCAACTGCCTGCCGGTACTCCGCACC
Source organism: Muraenolepis orangiensis (assembly GCA_027704905.1). Taxonomy (NCBI): domain Eukaryota; kingdom Metazoa; phylum Chordata; class Actinopteri; order Gadiformes; family Muraenolepididae; genus Muraenolepis; species Muraenolepis orangiensis. The sequence goes on from JANIIK010001080.1 coordinate 17,607, forward strand.
CGATACCCCCGGTACAGACTCCTTCCCCCGTCCCGGACTACCCGCCGGTCACCTGACTGCCGGTACTCCGCGGATCGTCCTCCCCGTGTACCCTTGTGTTTTGTGTGTTTGGAAATAAAACCCTCCACTTGTCGGTGTCTGCGTTCGGGGTCCAACCCACTCCCTCTCTCGTGACAGAACGACCTCACCACCATGGACCCCGGCGACTTTGACACGTGGAGGACCATTATGTTCACCCGGGACGCCCAGGAAAAGGCTAACATAGCGCATATTCGGGCGTGGTTGGCCGCTCCGAAAGTTCCAATGACTTTCGGTTTTCCTCCACCGACCGCGCTGCCCCGGCGTGAGGACGCCGCCCTGCTTCCGGCTGACGACGTCGCTCCGCACTCGGCTGACGACGCCGCTCCGCACCCGCCTGAGGACGTCGCTCCGCACTCGCCTGAGGACGTCGCTCCGCACTCGCCTGACGACGCCGCTCCGCACTCGCCTGAGGACGTCGCTCCGCACTCGCCTGAGGACGTCGCTCCGCACCCGGCTGATGACGTCGCTCCGCACCCCCCTGACGACGCCGCTCCGCACCCGGCAGACGACGTCGCTCCGCACCCGGCTGACGACGTCGCTCCGCACCCGGCTGAGGACGTCGCTCCGCACTCGGCGGAGGACGTCGCTCCGCACTCACCTGAGGACGTCGCGCCGTACCCGCCTGATGACGTCAAGCGGCCTCCGTCTGCTGACGCCGCGCCGTACCCGCCCGACGACGTCACGCAGCCCCCGTCTGCTGACGCCGCGCCGTACCCGCCTGACGACGTCACGCAGCCCCCGTCTGCTGCGCCGTCCCCGCCTTAGAGGAGACCCCTGGAGGAGGGTCCAGAGGAGACCTCCAGAGAGGACTCCCACCGACCTGGGCAGAAGGGGTGGCTCTCTTCCCGGGCCCCACCCGCCAACCAAATCTCCTCCACTCCCCCGGATCATCGACTGGGACGCAGACGGTCCAGAGGGGCGGGGTTGGCCCCCGCGCCGCTACAGTCGGGATCTGTTCTTTTCCCTCAACTGCCACCGGGAACACCCCTTCAAGCCAGGTTGGACGCCAGGAGGCGCCCGTTGAGGGGGGGGTACTGCCACGGTTACGGTGGTTGGCAGGGGGCGTGGCCTAGCCACGTGCGCTGGTGGCGCACACACTCCTGTCAACAATCACGTTGGTTGGCAGGGGGCGTGGCCAAGCCACGTGCGCTGGCCACACACACACACACATCTGGACTCAATTTCCCCCGTGTAATTTGTTCATCACCTCACCTGGGGTATATATACGTTGTCTTTCCTTTACCCCAGCGTGAGGTCGTTACTTTACTATTCACGTAGTTCTCCCGTCTGGTACCCATCGCCTGCCAACTACCTGCCGGTACTCCGCACCCGATACCCCCGGTACAGACTCCTTCCCCTGTCCCGGACTACCCGCCGGTCACCTGCCCGCCGGTACTCCGCGGATCGTCCTCCCCGTGTACCCTTGTGTTTTGTGTGTTTGGAAATAAAACCGTCTAGTATCACTCTCCACTTGTCGGCGTCTGCGTTCGGGGTCCAACCCACTCCCTCTCTCGTGACATAAGGTGGTGTATTTGGAACCCAGGTGGTCTTTTTGGGAAAACAGGTGGGGTTTTTGGGAACCAAGGTGGTGTTTTCGGGAACATGGGTGGTGTTTTTAAGGGACCCAGGTGGGAGGTTTTGGAACCCAGTAGTTTTTTTGGGAACCCAGGTGGTGTTTTTAAGGGAACCCAGGTGGGGGTTTTGGGAACCCAGGTGGTGTTTTTAAGGGAACCCAGGTGGGGGTTTTGGGAACCCAGGTTGGGGTTTTGGGAACCCAGGTGGTGTTTTTAAGGGAACACATGTGGTGTTTTAAGGGAACCCAGGTGGTGTTTTTTTAGGGAACACATGTGGTGTTTTTGTGATCACAGTTGGGGGTTTTGGTAACCCGGGTGGTGTTTTAATGGAACCCAGGTGGTGTTTTAATGGAACCCAGGTGGTGTTTTGATGGAACCCAGGTGGTGTTTTAATGGAACCCAGGCTCTCTCTCTCTCTCTCTCTGGCCGTGTTCCATTTCAGGGTCTGCATCCTTTTAGGCCTCATTTGAAGGCCGCTTACGTCACAGCAGCCGTGACGAGGCTGTCCCATTCCGTAGGCTCCTTCAAATGCAGCCTTCAAATGCAGCCTTAATTTCCCCAAATTGAAGTGTGCATCGATGCAGACTCCTGCAGACTTCTGGCCCAGAATATCCCAGAATGCATTTCGCACCAACCAGTAGAGAATTTGAGCCTGGCTAAAAAATAGTTAAATAGTAATAGTTGGAATACTTTACTGCCCTGAGTCAACATGTTTCTACAGGCCGTAATGTTATTTTCAAACTTTCAGAGGTTGCCTTATATCTTGCCGAGATTGTGTTGATTTAATATATAATCTATACTTCATAATACTTCGTAATACGGACATATATGGACCGAGATGAAAACATTTAGAAAAGGTTGTGAGCCTTTCTTTGTTTTCAGACACTTCAATATCACTTTATATCACAAGTCCAGTACAGTTACACACGGCTAACTCATATTGTGCTACTAAAGCTGCTTTTGCTTGGTGATGTGATAACTAACTTTTAACATTTTGTTTGTTTTAGGGAGCAAGGAGCTCACCACAAAGTTCATTAGACAAAGGGGGGAAAGTGACGCCCTGTTCACTGGGGCTAAGTTCTCAGCGAGTGGCCTGGAGGAAAGGCAACAATAATCCATTTCTCCTGCTGTGTCTCCTTCTCCAATCTTCTCAGTTTCCATCCCTGTAATGACTTGATCGATAAGTGCTTCCCTTTTGTGATTAGGACAATTCTGGAAAGAATGGACCTGCTGGCGTTTGTAAAGCCCATGCAGGCCAAAAGAAAATGGGACAACCTAAAAAAATAGAAATTATATTTGTTTGTTTTAATCATGAAAGTTAATAAAAGCACTTTTGCTGATGTTGTTAACTGCCATGAGTGATTTCCTCTGCCTTAGGATTGCAAATGTCCAGGGTCAGGAGAAGGTGTGAGTGGGAAACACACTGCTGCAACTTGGCCGTGGTTTGTCCTCATGGATGAGGTGTTGGGACAGAGTCATTCCATTGCACCCCCTGTCCTGGTTGCCTCCATCCCTGAGGACACACCAGGGCCAAGTTCAGCAGTGGGTGACCAGCAGGAGGAGGAAAGGAGCCAGAGCCAGCAGGAAGGAAGAGAGGGAGAGATGAAGAGTCATAGAGCTGATGAGGGAGGACATGAGATTACAGCCAGAGGCAGAGCAGAGGAAGACACAACGTCTGTTTACCCTTTTGGAAAGAATTGTAAATAGTATGTAATGTAATAATAAATCAAATGAATTTGAATCAATTTAAATAAATAGTTTAATTGTTTTTCATGTTATTTGTTTATTTCATGCATTTATCTATTTACAACATATTAATTTGTATTTTAATAATCTATAACATTTACAATCGCCGCTATTAAAGATCACAGATCACTCCAAGGTACGAACGCTGTCTTTATTCCCCACTGTTGTCCAGAACCACAACCACACACACACACACACACACACACACACACACACACACACACACACACACACACACACACACACACACACACACACACACACACACACACACACACACACACACACACACACACACACACACACACACACACACACACACACACACACTGTTAGTGACACTGTTTACGTTGTTGACGTGACTGCTTATGTGTGTCGTTGAACCGTGTTTATGTTGACTGGTCCAAAACGTAGAAGAATAAAAGTTACTCAAGAATAATTTTTTTTCTAAAATCAAATCGCTATCTCTCTCTCTCTCTCTCTCTCTCTCTCTCTCTCTCTCTCTCTCTCTCTCTCTCTCTCTCTCTCTCTCTCTCTCTCTCTCGGAGGGACATCTGGTTGGGTCTTGCCCAGGTGGGCGGCTCCAGCTCACCTGACGCTACCCCTGCAGCGGAGTCTGAATCGCTTGGCGCTCAGCAGTTTGCTGACAAAGCGCAGGTGTTAGAGACGGTCGTACAGGTCGTAACACGCTGGTAAAGAAGGAAGAGATGGCAAGGCTTGTGTAGCATCTGTCTGTCTGTCTGTCTGTCTGTCTGTCTGTCTGTCTCTCTCTGTATGTCTGTCTGTCTGTCTGTCTGTCTGTCTGTCTGTCTGTCTCTGTCTCTTTTACTGTATGTCTCTCTCTCTCTCTCTCTCTCTCTCTCTCTCTCTCTCTCTCTCTCTCTCTCTCTCTCTCTCTCTCTCTCTCTCTCTCTCTCTCTCTCTCTCTCTCTCTCTGTTTCTTAGATTAGAGATTAGAGAGAACTAAGATTACAATCAGAGAGGAACACACACAACGTTGGTTCTGCATTCTGTTCCCAGCAGCAGCAGCACCACCACCTCCTCATGTTAATCCTGTGTGTGTATGAGCTACTACAGTGGTTCCCAAACATTTAAGGTCCTGTACCCCTTAACCATAGAACCTCCTGCTGGGTTCCCCCTCTACCTCTCACCTGATGTTACATATGAAGACCAGACCGTGGATTCACTATTTAAGGTCCTGTACCCCTTAGAACCCAGGTAGGGGTTTTGGGAACCCAGATGGTCTGTTTTTGGGAACCCAGGTGGTGTTTTTGAAAACACAGGTGGTGTTTTTAAGGGAACCCAGGTGGTGTTTTTGGGAACCCATGTGTGTTTTTGTAAACCCAGATGGTGTTTTTAATGGAACCCAGGTAGAGTTTTTTGGGAATATAGGTGGTGTTTTTTTGGGAACCCAGGTGGTGTTTTTGGGAACACAGGTGGTGTTTTTGGAAAAACAAGTGGTGTTTTTAAGGGAACCCAGGTGGTGTTTTTAAGGGAATACATGTGGTGTTTTTGGGAACCTAGGTGGTGTTATTGGGATCACAGGTGGGGGTCTTGGGAACCCGGGTGGTGTTTTTGGAACAAAGGTTGGGTTTTTTGGAACACAGGTGGTGTTTTTGGGAACACAGGTTTGGGTTTTGTGAACACAGGTGGTGTTTTTAAGGGAACACAGGTGGTGTTTTTGGGAACCTAGATGGTGTTTTTTTGGCAACCCAGGTGGTGTTTTGGGGAACCCAGGTGGTGTTTTTAAGGGAACCCAGGTAGTGTTTTTTGGGAATATAGGTGGTGTTTTTTTGGGAACCCAGGTGGTGTTTTTAAGGGAGCCAAAGTAGTTTTTTTTGGGAATAAAGGTGGTGTTTTTTTGGGAACCCAGGTGGTGTTTTTAGGAACTAAGGTGGTGTATTTGGATCCCAGGTGGTCTTTTTGGGAAAACAGGTGGGGTTTTTGGGAACCAAGGTGGTGTTTTTGGGAACATGGGTGGTGTTTTTAAGGGACCCAGGTGGGAGGTTTTGGAACCCAGTAGTTTTTTTGGGAACCCAGGTGGTGTTTTTGGGAAGCCAAGTGGTCTTTTTTGGAACACAGGTGGGGTTTTTGGGAACCCAGGTGGTGTTTTTAAGGGAACCCAGGTGGGGGTTTTGGGAACCCAGGTGGTGTTTTTAAGGGAACCCAGGTGGGGGTTTTGGGAACCCAGGTGGTGTTTTTAGGGAACACATGTGGTGTTTTTAAGGGAACCCAGGTGGTGTTTTTGGGAACACATGTGGTGTTTTTAAGGGAACCCAGGTGGTGTTTTTGGGAACACATGTGGTGTTTTTAAGGGAACCCAGGTGGTGTTTTTGGGAACACATGTGGTGTTTTTAAGGGAACCCAGGTGGTGTTTTGGGAACACATGTGGTGTTTTTAAGGGAACCCAGGTGGTGTTTTTGGGAACACATGTGGTGTTTTAAGGGAACCCAGGTGGTGTTTTTTAGGGAACACATGTGGTGTTTTTGTGATCACAGTTGGGGGTTTTGGTAACCCGGGTGGTGTTTTAATGGAACCCAGGTGGTGTTTTAATGGAACCCAGGTTGTGTTTTAATGGAACCCAGGTGGTGTTTTAATGGAACCCAGGTGGTGTTTTTAATGGAACCCAGGTGGTGTTTTAATGGAACCCAGGCTCTCTCTCTCTCTCTCTCTCTGGCTGTGTTCCATTTCAGGGTCTGCATCCTTTTAGGCCTCATTTGAAGGCCGCTTACGTCACAGCAGCCGTGACGAGGCTGTCCCATTCCGTAGGCTCCTTCAAATGCAGCCTTCAAATGCAGCCTTAATTTCCCCAAATTGAAGTGTGCATCGATGCAGACTCCTGCAGACTTCTGGCCCAGAATATCCCAGAATGCATTTCGCACCAACCAGTAGAGAATTTGAGCCTGGCTAAAAAATAGTTAAATAGTAATAGTTGGAATACTTTACTGCCCTGAGTCAACATGTTTCTACAGGCCGTAATGTTATTTTCAAACTTTCAGAGGTTGCCTTATATCTTGCCGAGATTGTGTTGATTTAATATATAATCTATACTTCATAATACTTCGTAATACGGACATAAATGGACCGAGATGAAAACATTTAGAAAAGGTTGTGAGCCTTTCTTTGTTTTCAGACAGTTAAATATCACTTTATATCACAAGTCCAGCACAGTTACACACGTGGGGATTGATTACACGGCTAACTCATATTTTGCTACTCAAGCTGCTTTTGCTTGGTGATGTGATGTGAAGAAAAACTAACTTTTAACATTTGTTTGTTTTAGGGAGCAAGGAGCTCACCACAAAGTTCATTAGACAAAGGGGGGAAAGTGACGCCCTGTTCACTGGGGCTAAGTTCTCAGCGAGTGGCCTGGAGGAAAGGCAACAATAATCCATTTCTCCTGCTGTGTCTCCTTCTCCAATCTTCTCAGTTTCCATCCCTGTATTGACTTGATCGATAAGTGCTTCCCTTTTGTGATTAGGACAATTCTGGAAAGAATGGACCTGCTGGCGTTTGTAAAGCCCATGCAGGCCAAAAGAAAATGGGACAACCTAAAAAAAAAGAAATTATATTAGTTTGTTTTAATCATGAAAGTTAATAAAAGCACTTTTGCTGATGTTGTTAACTGCCATGAGTGATTTCCTCTGCCTTAGGATTGCAAATGTCCAGGGTCAGGAGAAGGTGTGAGTGGGAAACACACTGCTGCAACTTGGCCGTGGTTTGTCCTCATGGAGGAGGTGTTGGGACAGAGCCATTCCATTGCACCCCTGTCCTGGTTGCCTCCATCCCTGAGGACACACCAGGGCCAAGTTCAGCAGTGGGTGACCAGCAGGAGGAGGAAAGGAGCCAGAGCCAGCAAGAAGGAAGAGAGGGAAAGATGAAGAGTCATAGAGCTGATGAGGGAGGACATGAGATTACAGCCAGAGGCAGAGCAGAGGAAGACACAACGTCTGTTTACCCTTTTGGAAAGAATTGTAAATAGTATGTAATGTAATAATAAATAAAATCAATTTGAATCAATTTAAAGAAATAGTTGAATTGTTTTTCATGTTATTTGTTTATTTCATGCATTTATCTATTTACAACATATTAATTTGTATTTTAATAATCTATCACATTTACAATCGCTGCTATTAAAGATCACAGACCACTCCAAGGTACGAACGCTGTCTTTATTCCCCACTGTTGAACAGAACCACAACCACACACACACACACACACACACACACACACACACACACACACACACACACACACACATGTAGTCCTTCCTAGGTCTCTTCTCCTCCGTCTCCCTTCTCCCTTGGTAAATGGTAAACGGACTGCATTTATAGAGCGCTTTTCTAACCAGTGCGGCCACTCTAAGCGCTTTACAAGTCATGGCTCACATTCACCCATTCATCCACCCATTCATCCACAGACGGCGGAGTCAGCCATCAAGGAGACAGCCAGCAGGTCAGGAGCGGTCAGGGTTAGGGGGTCTTGCTCAGGGACACCTCCACAGGTTGGATTTGATAAAAGGAGGCGGGGAGCGAAACAGCAGCTTGTAAAACGACCGCTCTACCTCCTGATCCATTCTGCCGCCCTGGTGTGTGTGTGTGTGTGTGTGTGTGTGTGTGGGGACCCCCTCCGAGAGAGACGGAGAGGTGGGCACGACGACCCCCCACATGAAGGAGCGTCACCACGGGGACCTTTACTGAGACTTTGTTAATACGTCACGTGGTTCGTTGGATAATGTCACGTGGAGGGAGTTGACGCTTATGTCAGCTTTGTACTGGGATTAAATTATATATGTACATTTTATCACACGACAAAGCTGATAAAAGCATCACTTATATATATGTATATATTTATTTATTTATATCAGTGGTGAAGCGTCAGGGCCTTCAAGGTATTCAGAGAAGACCCAGGAACTCTCAGATGAAACAAAAAAAATTGTATTAATAAAATGTAATCCAATTTAATCCAATTTAATCAAATTTAAAAAAATTAATAAATGAGAATGGTATCTGTGTTGTTATCTGTTATATTACAGTTACGTTGATTTGTTTGTATTTCTCGGTCCATGCACGACGCATTTCAGTGGTTTTGTGTTGGAAAAACAATGCGACCAATCAGATCTTTTTCTGGGTTGCTGGGAAGAATATCCTTCAACCAAAGTATTCCCCATGACTTTGGCCCTTAGACTGAATGAGAGCGTACGTTTGGAATGACAATTTGATCAACCAATCATATAGTGATTTGTAGCCAATGGGCGTATTATTTCAGATTCCCCCACAGCTCAATAGGGAGCTAGAAGGTCTACTGGCTGGAGCGAGAGGGGATCTATCGTAGTGCTACGTTTTTTCTACGTAGGATTTTACGTCAAAATGGCGAAGGCGAAGATGATGGGCTGTTACTTCACTACATGGACACTGCTTTACCAACTATGGTACACTTGGAAATAGGCTGCGACAATCTGATCTGCCTAAATGAGATAAGGCATAAAGTGACTCCTCTGTGACGTCTGTCTGACTAGAAAAACTGAATTTTCGAATGGGGGGGGGGGTGGTCTACAGCAGGGGTTCCCAAAGTGGGGGTCGCGGGACCCCGAGGGGGGGGGTCGCGATTATTATTATTATTTTTTATTTATTTTTCATAATTTGTATTATTATTATTATTGTCAATAATAACGTGAGTGACAAATAAAGGAAATCTGATTCCCACAGATTCACGACAGTATCATCATTGAAAAAAAAGCCACACACAATGTTCGTGATCACGATTAACCCCCCCCCCCCCACCCCCCGTCGGACGGTGATAGTGGGGGGGTCGCCAGTCTCCAGTCTGTTATATTTGGGGGTCGCGGGCTGAAAAGTTTGGGAACCCCTGGTCTACAGAAGGTCCAGTTGTGATAGACACGCTTCGCCACTGGTGTATATATATATATATGTATTAAAACGTATACCACCAATGAACTTACTGAATGAGTCCATTGAGATGTACTGGCTTAGGAGACTTGATGTAAATCTGTTCTACAGTCTGTGAAATAAACCAGTCGATGGAGTGAATGGGAAATGTCCTCCTCTGCTTGTTTTGTTGTTGATCAGATTCAAGTCTGCACCGTTTGGAGGAAAAGTGCGACCCCTGGTGGTCAAAGTAGATCGATGTTTTACCTCTTCTACTGAATCCATATTGTCCTGAGAATGTACATATTCTACTGAATATATACAGTATATTCCACAGAAAATGGCCCCACGTTTTTTTCCATTTTTATTGAAATCAGAAAAGTGTTCAAACATAAACTAAGATAAATGTTTAGTTTAACAATATACACAACATGATATGCAAATTAACCCTACATTTTTGGTGTCCCTCAAGGATCAGTCCTCGGCCCCACCCTTTTCACCATATACATGTCCCCCCTTGGTCGTGTCATCAGCCGGCATGGAATATCTTTCCATTGCTATGCTGATGACACACAGCTCTACATCAGAACAAACCCAACCCCCTCCACACCTCTGCCATCATCCAACATAACCTCATGTCTGGAGGAGATAAAGGTGTGGATGAAGCACAACTTCCTTCAATTAAACAGCTCCAAGACTGAAGCCATTCTAGTTGGCACTCCACATCAGGTCCTTTCATCCTCCATCACCAGCATCACCTTCTCCGGTCAGAACATTTCACTCTCATCAACTGTTACCAATCTGGGTGTTAAAATGGATCCTCATCTGACCTTTGAGGCCCACATCAAACAAACATGCAAGACCTCCTTCTACCACCTCAGAAATATCGCTAAACTCCGCCCCACACTCAGTCTGTCAGATGCTGAAAAGCTTGTCCACGCCTTTGTCTCCTCCAGGCTAGACTACTGTAACGCACTTCTCATTGGGATTCCTGCCAAGAACATCCAGAAGCTGCAATACATCCAGAACAGTGCTGCTAGGATCCTGTTGAGAGTGCGGAAGTATGAACACATGACTTCCATACTCAAATCATTGCACTGGCTCCCGGTCTCACTCAGGATTGACTACAAAATCACCCTCTTCACCTATCAGTGCATTCATGGAAATGCTCCCTCATACATCGAAGAACTTCTCACCCCACAAACCTCCAGGAGGAGCCTACGCTCTGAAAAGGCAAACCTCCTCCTTCTCCCCAGGACCACACTGAAAACCATGGGAGACCGAGCCTTCTGCTCCGCTGCTCCGAGACTGTGGAACGCCCTCCCAAACCAGCTGAGGACACCACAGACTGTGGAACGCCCTCCAAAACCAGCTGAGGACACCACAGACTGTGGAACGCCCTCCAAAGCCAGCTGAGGACACCACAGACTGTGGAACGCCCTCCCAAACCAGCTGAGGACACCACAGACTGTGGATGTTTTTAAAAAAGGCCTAAAAACACACCTTTTTAGAATAGCTTTTCACTAGATTTGTAAAAAACCCACTGGTTGCCATGCCGGCGTAAACGTCGCTGCTTTTATTCTGTTGTTTTATTTAAACCATTTTTACTCTGTAGCACTTTGAGTTTTGCCCAAGCAAATTAAAAGTGCATTATAAATATAATTGATTATTATATTATTATTACAATTGTATAGAATGAAACCTCAAATAACATTCAGGAGAAAACAGACATTGAACAATATAGTATATGTAATCATGTATAATTGTTTTTATTTTATAAAAGAAAGGCTTATTATCATGTCTTCTTGAATAATAGTAGATATTAATAGAGTTTTCAGAGAGAGAGAGAGAGAGAGAGAGAGAGAGAGAGAGAGAGAGAGAGAGAGAGAGAGAGAGAGAGAGAGAGAGGAGAGAGAGAGAGAGTACGAGAGAGAGAGAGAGAGAGAGAGAGAGAGAGAGAGAGAGAGAGAGAGAGAGAGAGAGAGAGAGAGAGAGAGAGAGAGAGAGAGAGAAGAAAGAGGGTACAATAGAGAGACAGAGAGAGTACGATACGAGAGAGAGAGAGAGAGAGAGAGAGAGAGAGAGAGAGAGAGAGAGAGAGAGAGGAGAGAGAGAGAGAGAGAGAGAGAGAGAGAAGATACAATATTTTTGATGGCCATTTGTAACAAGTACAATGGAATGCTGACTCCTATTCCATCATCATCAACATATCTGATTATGTTCAATCACATTAGTTGTTTATGTTGATTATTTAATTAACTAACAAAGGTCTTAGTCTGTTTGATTGACAGGTGAGATGATCAGAGGGGTGGAGTTTCTACCACAATCATGTGGAAATGGACAGAGGATTGGATAGAGAGGCTCACTGAAGGTGCAGCCAGTAGCAGAGTAGATATGAGCCCTGGCTTCCACATCATAGAAGGAGACCAGACCTGCGTCATAATCAACAAACACCCCCACCTTCTGGAGCTCAGCTCTCACAGGGAGACAGACATCAGGGTTGCCTCTAAATGACAACTTATTCTTGAGGAATTTAAGAGTCCAGAAACCATTCTTAGGGGTGTGTGATGTGATGACACCTTTTCTGTTGACAGACTCTCTGGCCACTCCTAACCACCATGCAGTCTTGTCTTTAACCTGGACCTCAAAGTAGAATCTCCCTGAGGAGAAGCTCTGCCTCGTGAGAACAATTAGATTCAGTGCAAATCTCTTAGGGTTGTGTTGGAGATTCCTCTCTACATCTCCATGATGTACTTGTTTCCCATCATCAGACAGGATGAGCTTGGGTTGAGCTGTATCAGGATCTAGAGTCACCTCTACTTCATACTGCTGGACCCTCTTCAGTTCAACACCACGCAGCTTCTTCATGTCCATGTTCAGTGTCTCCTCCAGCTGATCCAGGGATCTCCTCAAGGTCCCTACGTATGACGGAGGATGGACCTCCACCCTTGTCCAGTCCCTGGTGTGTGGAGGATTCTCCAGGGATCTGAAGGTCTGGAGGAAGTGGAGGTGGTCTTCAGTGTGTGAGAGCTGCTTCACCTCTGAGCTTCTATTGGTCAGATCTTCTATTTCCTGCTCCAGCTCTTTGATGAGGCCTTCAGCTTGTTTCTCTGTGGATTTCAGTTTGTCTTTAACCGTTTGGTTTAAATCATCCCGACACTTTTCAATGCAGCGCATCAGAGCAGCGAGGACCTGCAGACCATCGGCTATCTCTCTGTCTGAGTTTATTTTGCTCAATTCTACTGTGTTTCTGATCTCCTTAATCTTTTGTTTTCTCTCCTGGATCATCTGCAGAACATCAGACTCTATCTTCTCCAGCTGGACCATCTTCACTTCATATTCCTCCTTTAGAGGTACAACAGGGTGGGACTTGTGGCCTGTCTCTGTACAGATCTGACACACACACACCTGTTCAGTCTGGCAGAAGAGCTCCAGTATTTGATAATTGTGTATCTTACACATCCTGTCTTCCAGACGGTCCATAGGCTCGACCAGCTGATGTCTCTTCAGGCCTGAGACTCTCTGATGTGGCTCCAGGTGGGTGTGGCAGTAAGAGGTTAGACACACTAGGCAGGACTTCACAGCCTTCAGCTGGGTCCCGGTACAGACGCCACAGGGAACTTCTCCTGGTTCAACACAAGGCTGCTGTTTTTCTGGTACAAACCGTCTAAATTGATCAACCATCTCTGAAAAGAGGGTATTGACCTGTAGATCAGGTCTTGTGTGGAAAAGCTTGTTGCAAACAGGACATTTGTACTGGACTTTGTCATCCCAGAACTTTGTGATACAGGCTCTACAGAAGTTGTGTCCACATGGTGTGGAAACTGGACTGTTGAACACCTCCAGACAGATGGAACATGAAAGGTTCTCTTCAGACCAGGAAGGGTTAGCAGAAGCCATTCCTAGACACAGACGACATGGTTTATGTATTGAGCAACTACATTATTCATTTATCTAATTCCATAACGAGAAAAGAGGGTTTAACTATAAAGTATATAAGCATATAACTCTTATAGTTGTGCCGTTTCACTCACCTTGTTGTGGTTTCTGTCTGTTATGTTACAAAACGCGTTGTGTTTTTCTCCAGGAAGAGAGAACTGCTCCGACGTCAGGGACACACACACACACACACATGGCTCCGCCCACATCCCATGGCTCCGCCCACATCCCATGGCCCGCCCACATCCCATGGCCCCGCCCCCACTCTTACTTTGGGCGCATTCATGCTCTGTGTTTAGGCTCCACTGACGGTGTGTGTTCTCCTCTTCTTTGTGGAGTTGAAAGATGGTCAATATTTAAAAGACGAGGCTGAAGTGGACAACTTATTCGCCTGCTCCTTAGTCTAATGTATCCGTCCACCCAATGGGTGCAGTAACAACATGTGGCCTGTAGATGGGGCTATTTAGTGACTCATCTCTACTGGAGACAGAGGCCTCTTTGGAGAGATTTCTAAAATGGCTGATCTGCTATGAATACTCTCTATTCAGAAAATAAAACGATGACTGTCCAGTTTGCATTGTGGTGGCACTTTGTGGATAGTTGTCATGACTTTACTGTAGGATATATTATTTAGACTGTATTATCAAGTAAGAGAATACAGTATTAATAGATATTATATACCTACCTACCTATCTACCTAGGTATATATAACTACCTATCTATCTACAAACCTAGGTATATCTAACTAACTAACTACCTACCTACCTAGGTATGTTTTACTACATACCTATCTATATATCTACCATGGTATATCTAACTACCTAACTACCTAGGTATATCTAACTACCTACCTACCTACCTAGGTATATCTAACTACCTAGCTATCTACCTAGGTATATATAACTACCTACCTACCTACCTAGGTATATCTAACTACCTACCTATCTACCTAGGTATATATAACTACCTATCTATCTACAAACCTAGGTATATCTAACTAACTACCAACCTACCTACCTAGGTATGTTTTACTACATACCTATCTATATATCTACCATGGTATATCTAACTACCTAACTACCTAGGTATAAGTAACTACCTATCTACATACCTAGGTATATCAACCTCCCTTACTAACTACCAAGGTATGTCTATATCTATCTACTTACCTACCTAAGTATATCTAACTACCCACCTACCTACCTAAGTATATCTAACTACTTACCAACCTAGGTATATCTAACTACCTATCTATCTACCTAGTTATATCTAACTACCTACCTGTTTATATATAATAACTACAAATTGTACTATTCTACTATTTCCTGTTCAACTAAATACATATTGTTCTGAAAATATACCTATTCTACTGATTACATATTTAAATGAGAATGTACCTATACTACTGATTACATATTTAAATGAGAATGTACCTATTCTACTGATTACATATTTAAATGAGAATGTACCTATTCTACTGAATACATATTTAAATGAGAATGTACCTGTTCTACTGATTACATATTTAAATGAGAATGTACCCTTTCTACTGAATAAATATTTAAATGAGAATGTGCCTATTCTACTGAATACATATTTAAATGAGAATGTACCTATTCTACTGAATACATATTTAAATGAGAATGTACCTATTCTACTGAATACA
>JANIIK010001080.1:35000-37500 GCA_027704905.1 Muraenolepis orangiensis
AGTGAAGAGGCTTCCTGTACAAGCTGAAACCACATCCTGTGTAAGGATGTGGAACCTCCCTGAGTGACACATTTGCATAAACCTTAACCGCGATCAGCGCGAACGTTGACAGATGGCCAGTACAGCGGAAAATGTCACTGCATTCTCGATTCGGACATTATAGTCTATATGTGTGACTGTTATAAATAAAAACAATCAAATAATTTTTTTTAATTCAAAAATATTTTTGTATTTTTTATTTTTATTCTCAAAATAATCTTCCGGGCCAAATAATACTGCTGGCGGGCCACCAATGGCCGGCGGGCCGCCTGTTGCCGACCCATGGTGTAAAGGGTTGAACTCCAGCAATCTGCAATCTTGGGTTTCCCATGAAGGCCAACATTCCGAATCAACACCTTGTCACCTGGTGCAAGTGGACAGTATCGAACTCTCTGATCGTACCGCTGTTTGTTGCCTTCATTTCTCTTCCCAGCCATGCTTTCCGCTAATTGATATGCAGCTTGAAGGTCTCGCTTCATGTTCGCGACATACCTCGGGTACGACTTTAGGGATGAGTTGTCACCTGTGACACCAAAACATATGTCAACCGGCAGCCGAGCTTCACGTCCAAACATTAAGAAGTGTGGACTATGACCAGTCGAGTCATTTTTTGTACAGTTCTATGCGTGGACAAGGTAACTGACGTGCTGGCTCCATCTGCTCTTTTCGGAAGCGTTCAGTGTTCCAAGCATATTGAGCAGTGTCCTATTAAAGCGCTCAGGCTGTGGGTCACCCTGAGGGTGATACGGGGTGCTTCTGGATTTTCTCACTCCAAGCATGCCTAGAAGTTCATGAATGAGACGACTTTCAAAGTCCCTTCCCTGATCCGAGTGCACTCTTTGGGTAAAGGCCCGTCACACCATAACGTTCTGGTCAGCGTTGGAGGAAACGTTGGTAATCGTCCGTGGTCGCTGGCATAGCGCCAGAAGAGCCAGAAGGTAATCGTCGGTAATCGTCGGTAATCGTCGGTGATCGGCGAAGAACGCTGGTCAGAAAATATAGTTTTGAACATGCACAAAAGTTCTCATGGAGACCAGCGTTCTTCAACGTTTAACGTTGAACGCTGGAGAACGCTGGAGAACGTTCGTGGAACGTTGTACTAACTTTCGGCTATTGTTAGTCAGTCGTTACCCTAGCGTTATTTGGTTGTTATTAATCGTTCACAATCTTTGCTTTGCAGTGAACGACTCACTGGTACACATCCCACATTGTGTGCCTCTGTCTGGATGAGAGATGGAGTGTGTGTGGGGGTCAGGACCAGCGCTCATAGTCATACACTCATCCCACATTGTGTGCCTATTTTCGGATTGGAGATGGAGTGCAGACGACATGGAGATGGAGATGGAGTTTAGCAGTAGCCCCCCTCACACGCTTTTTTCCTCTTGGCGGCATGAAATATCTTTAACCGTCTTTATTCCCCACTGTTGTCCAGAACCACACACACACACACGAACACACACACACACACACACACACACAGACACACACACACACACACCCGGAAGGGGCGGTCTCTCGCCCCAAAAGCAGTGCCTAAATAAACTGTCCAACTGTATTAAACTGTGAAGTAACTAAATTACTATTAACACTCTACACACGCTACGATATCAATGGGAAGGCATTTGCATAAAATGTGCATTAAAAAAATATAAAAACAGTATGTGCGTGTGTGGATGACAACGCAGACGCCTCGTACCAGAACGGGCAATCAAAATACACACATACACACACACACACACACACACACATGTAGTCCTTCCTAGGTCTCTTCTCCTCCGTCTCCCTTCTCCCTCGGTAAATGGTAAACGGACAGCATTTATAGAGCGCTTTTCTAACCAGTGTGGCCACTCTAAGCGCTTTACAAGTCATGGCTCACATTCACCCATTCATCCACCCATTCATCCACAGACGGCGGAGTCAG
This sequence comes from Muraenolepis orangiensis, assembly GCA_027704905.1. NCBI lineage: Eukaryota > Metazoa > Chordata > Actinopteri > Gadiformes > Muraenolepididae > Muraenolepis > Muraenolepis orangiensis. The sequence continues at coordinate 36,961 of JANIIK010001080.1, forward strand.
CCATCAAGGAGACAGCCAGCAGGTCAGGAGCGGTCAGGGTTAGGGGGTCTTGCTCAGGGACACCTCCACAGGTTGGATTTGATAAAAGGAGGCGGGGAGCGAACCAGCAGCTTGTGAGGCGACCGCTCTACCTCCTGATCTATACTGCCGCCCTGGTGTGTGTGTGTGTGTGTGTGTGTGTGTGTGTGTGTGTGTGTGTGTGGGGACCCCCTCCGAGAGAGACGGAGAGGTGGGCACGACGACCCCCCACATGAAGGAGCGTCACCACGGGGACCTTTACTGAGACTTTGTTAATACGTCACGTGGTTCGTTGGATAATGTCACATGGAGGGAGTTGACGCTTATGTCAGCTTTGTACTGTGATTAAATGATATATGTACATTTGATCACACGACAAAGCTGATAAAAGCATCACTTATATATATATATTTATATATATATATTTATATATATATATAAAACGTATACCACCCAATGAACTTACTGAATGAGTCCATTGAGATGTACTGGCTTAGGAGACTTGATGTAAATCTGTTCTAC
>JANIIK010001080.1:47500-78505 GCA_027704905.1 Muraenolepis orangiensis
TATTTAGCGATCAAAATGAATAACAGTCAAAAGTTGAACAGTCTTTAAATCCCTGGGGTCCATCCGTGACCCAGTGGTAGGACCCATGGTGGTAGATCACCTCCTCTGACCCCTGACCTCTGAAACTGCTCTCTGGCCATTTGGGGCCTTAAGAGAGAACCCCCCCCTCACCTGTGTGTGTCTGTATAGTGTATACTATATGTGTGTGTGTGTGTGTATAGTGTATACTATGTGTGTGTGTATAGTGTATACTATATGTGTGTGTGTATAGTGTATACTATATGTGTGTGTGTGTGTATAGTGTATACTATATGTGTGTGTGTGTATAGTGTATACTATATGTGTGTGTGTATAGTGTATACTATATGTGTGTGTGTGTGTATAGTGTATACTATATGTGTGTGTGTGTATAGTGTATACTATATGTGTGTGTGTATAGTGTATACTATATGTGTGTGTGTGTGTGTGTGTATACTATATGTGTGTGTGTGTGTGTGTAGTGTATACTATGTGTGTGTGTGTGTATAGTGTATACTATATGTGTGTGTGTGTGTGTGTGTATAGTGTATACTATGTGTGTGTGTGTATAGTGTATACTATGTGTGTGTGTGTGTGTATAGCAGGGGTTCCCAACCTTTTTCACCCAGAGCCCCCCCAAATGACTCCTGTTGGAATTTGCGCCCCCCCCCCCCCCGGACTTTGCCTTTGCTTTTAAAAGTGCACATTCAAAAGAGGCCTCGGTGGCCTTCTGTACATCGCTGCCAGCCCTAACAAACTGTTGTTTCTTTATGAAAAAGTCCCGATCACGCCCGACCGTTTCTGGGTGCATGGTCTGTTGGTGTCTCTTCATTTTGCAGGGTTTCATGCTGTCGTTGGCTAGCTTCTCTCTGCATATCACACACTCTGGGCGGGTTTTGTCCGTTCCCTCCATGAAACCTAAGTTAAGATAGCTCTCGAGGTAGGTCCTCATTTTTTTTTTGATTGCAGATGAGCTGTCATCTCCTTTACGTTTTTCAGACATTTTTAGACAAAATATTCACCTTATGAAGTTGGTCGCTAGCTAGCAAGCACAGCAAACTGTTACTACCACGGAAGCTGACACAGTAACGTCAATGTTGGCGCGAATCGGAGGAGTATCAGATTAATTTGTAGAATTTTTATTAAAATTAATTAATCAATAAATTTCTATATTTTATTGTAATGTAGAGACAAGGCTTTTAGCGACAATCATGTATTGCGTTACAATTATATGTAAAAAAATAAAAAATAAAATAAAAATCGAAATATGATATTAGGCCTCAAATCATCTGAGGCCTGGCGCCCCCCCTGCGATCTTTGGCGCCCCCCCAAGGGGGGCGCGCCCCCCAGGTTGGGAACCACTGGTGTATAGTGTATACTATGTGTGTGTGTGTGTGTATAGTGTATACTATGTGTGTGTGTGTATAGTGTATACTATGTGTGTGTGTGTGTGTGTGTGTGTATAGTGTATACTATGTGTGTGTGTGTGTGTATAGTGTATACTATGTGTGTGTGTGTGTATAGTATATACTATGTGTGTGTGTGTGTGTGTAGTGTATACTATGTGTGTGTGTGTGTGTATAGTGTATACTATGTGTGTGTGTGTATAGTGTATACTATGTTTGTGTGTGTGTGTATAGTGTATACTATGTGTGTGTGTGTGTGTATAGTGTATACTATGTGTGTGTGTGTGTATAGTGTATACTATGTGTGTGTGTGTGTGTGTATAGTGTATACTATGTGTGTGTGTGTGTGTGTATAGTGTATACTATGTGTGTGTGTGTGTATAGTGTATACTATGTGTGTGTGTGTGTGTATAGTGTATACTATGTGTGTGTGTGTGTATAGTGTATACTATGTGTGTGTGTGTGTGTGTATAGTGTATACTATGTGTGTGTGTGTGTGTGTATAGTGTATACTATGTGTGTGTGTGTGTGTGTATAGTGTATACTATGTGTGTGTGTGTGTGTATAGTGTATACTATGTGTGTGTGTGTGTGTATAGTGTATACTATGTGTGTGTGCGTGTGTATAGTGTATACTATGTGTGTGTGTGTGTATAGTGTATACTATATGTGTGTGTGTGTGTATAGTGTATACTATGTGTGTGTGTGTGTGTGTGTATAGTGTATACTATGTGTGTGTGTGTGTATAGTGTATACTATATGTGTGTGTGCGTATAGTGTATACTATGTGTGTGTGTCAGGGTTTCCGTTAGCCGGTTTTTACCGGTTTTTAGCGGGTAAAAAAACAAACAAAAACAAAACAAAGCTGCGGGTCAAAATGTCCGCTAATAATAATGCTCAAACTGACCTGAGATCAGCTTTACTACTGTGTGTGTGTGTGTGTGTGTGTGTGTGTGTGTGTGTGTGTGTGTGTGTGTGTGTGTGTGTGTGTGTGTGTGTGTGTGTGTGTGTGTGTGTGTGTGTGTGTGTGTTGCTACAACGGACACAGAGACACTGAGGAACCATAACCCCCTAACCCAAACCCAGGGAGGAGGTCCTCCTGGGTGAATGTGGACTGGAAGGTGTGGATGAGTGTCAGTGTGTCTGAGGACCCTCCTCCATCTGGGGACACTCTGTAGAAGGAGAGAGAGCCAGCAGGTCGGTCCACATACACTCCTACTCTGTTAGAGGGGCGGAGATCTATGACTGTTCTACTACCGTTGAACCAGACATTGTAACGATCATGATAACAATAAAGACTCCAGGACTTGTTGTTGAATCCAAGCACTCTGTCTTCACCCCCTCCTCTCCTAGTGATTCCTCTGTATGTCACTCCTATAGCAACACCTCCTTTCCACTCCACCTCCCAGTAACAGCGGTCAGTCAGACTCTCTCTACACAACACCTGGAGCCAGTAGTTAAATCTCTCTGGGTGATCAGGATACTCCTCCTCCTCTCTAACCACCGTCACCTTCCTGTTGTCCTCAGACAGAGAGAGTAGTCTGTGGGCTGTGTTTGGGTCCAGTGTGAGTTCACACACATCTGATGGAGAACAAGACATGATTAGTCTGCTGAACTGTTGTTGTTGTTCCTAGAAACTGAGGCCAGACTGTAGTTTGTGTTCTCCTGATGTTCTCAGTCCCTCAGCGTCACCACATGGGCTCTGTGTGTGTCATCAATATATTAGTAGTATCAGGATTATTATGTTCTCATGTCTTACATAACAATCAGAATAATAATAATATTATTATTGGATTTATATAATAATATTAATAATAATAACAACACTTATAATAATAATAGTAATAATAATAGTAGTATAAATAATACTATTAATATAAATATTTGTATTAAGAATAATAAAATAATAATATTCATAATTATATTACATTATAGTAATCATTATTCTAAACAGTAATCATTTATTCTTCAATGGTCCTTATTGGAACCATAAGGATGATGATTATTGTTATAATATAATATTAAATACACACTAATATTAAAGGGAAAGCTGCTCCGTTTGGGTCTCTAAACGTGTTTTGTATTGATGAGATCCATCCTGTTCATTCCCAGCAGGACGTCACCTCCTGCTGTGTGGATGGACCTTCTATCTAAAGAGTGAGTGTGAGTTGTGATGACTCAAACTAAAGAGACACTCACACTTCTTTAGACCTGGTTTCAGCCTCCATCCTCCACCGTGCTCCACCCTGGGGGGAACAAAGAGAGAGCAGTTGAAACATTCACACTCATGATCTGCTGGATCATCACTTTGTACACAACATGAGTTACAGCCGCCTTGGTAAACCACTGCATCTAGCGGCTGGTTGAATCCTTGTAGGAGACACGGTCCCTGAGAGGTGAGCTGTCCTCTCCGTACCTGAGAGTGTCCAGTCTCCAGCGTGGATCCTCCAGTCCAGCAGAGAGCAGCGTAACTCCTGAGTCTCCTGGGTGATTGTAGCTCAGGTCCAGCTCTCTCAGACGGGAGGGGTTGGAGCTCAGAGCTGAGGCCAGAGAAGCACAGCCTTCCCGTGAGACCATACAGGCAGACAACCTGAACACACACACACACACACACACACACACACACACACACACACACACACACACACACACACACACACACACACACACACACACACACACACACACACACACACACACACACACACACACACACGTGTTAATGTTAATGACAATGTTATGATAGTGTAATGCTAATGACAATGTTATGATAGTGTAATGTTAATGACATGTTATGACAGTGTAATGTTAATGACATGTTATGATAGTGTAATGTTAATGACATGTTATGATAGTGTAATGTTAATGACAATGTTATGATAGTGTAATGCTAATGACAATGTTATGATAGTGTAATGCTAATGATAATGTTATGATAGTGTGATGTTAATGAAAATGTTATGATCGTGTAATGTTAATGACAATGTTATGAAAGTGTAATGTTAATTAGATTAGATTAGATTCTAATGTATTGTCATTTCACAGCACAAGTACAGTACAGCGAAAATAATTTAGCATCTAATCAGAGTGCACATGTTGCAGTAAAGTGCATGTTATATAATATAATTTACAGTTTAAATGTACAGGTTAATAGACAGTCTAGGTATAAATGTGATATGATCATAATAATAGGTTTATGTATATACAGGTAAGTGATAATTGAACAGGTAGTGATCAGGGGTATGCTATTATTGAAAGCAGGATAAATATATAGAAATGTAAATGTATACAAGTGAGCATCCATTCCTTAATTTCCCTCGGGATAAATAAAGTTATCTGAATCTGAATCATATATAAATGTATGGCAAGTATAAATGTATATATATATACAGGAGTAGGAGCAGTTCTATCAACATATGTAAACATATATTGCAGGTACAGTAAACAGGTATCTTAGTAATAATAAATATGTAAATTATAGAGAGGTAGTAGTTGTGATAGTTTTTTTTTTTTTTTTTTAACAGTTAATCAGAGACATTGTGGTGATTATTATAGGTGTTGAGCAGAGGGGGGGGGCAGGGGCGTGAGCAGGGGGGGGGGCAGATTTGGCAGATGTGCAGCAGCAGGGGGGGGACAGCAGAAGGGGGGGGAAAGCAGAGGGGGGGACAGCAGAGGGGGGGACAGCAGAGGGGGGGACAGCAGAGGGGGGGACAGCAGAGGGGGGGGGGACAGCAGAAGGGGGGGGACAGCAGAGTGGAGGACAGCAGAGGGGGGACAGCAGAGGGGGGGACAGAAGAGGGGGGGGACAGCAGGGGGGGACAGCAGAGGGGGGGACAGCAGAGGGGGGGGAAATCAGGGGGGGACAGCAGAGGGGTGGCAGCAGGGGGGGGACAGCAGAGGGGGGGGACAGCAGAGGGGGGGACAGCAGAGGGGGGGGGGGGACAGCAGAAGGGGGGGGACAGCAGAAGGGGGGGGACAGCAGAGGGGGGGGGACAGCAGAGGGGGACAGCAGAGGGGTGGCAGCAGGGGGGGGACAGCAGAAGGGGGGGGACAGCAGAGTGGAGGACAGCAGAGGGGGGACAGCAGAGTGGAGGACAGCAGAGGGGGGGGGACAGCAGGGGGGGACAGCAGAGGGGGGTTAGCAGATGGGGGGGGGGGCAGCAGATGGGGGGGACAGCAGAGGGGGGGACAGCAGAGGGGGGTTAGCAGATGGGGGGGGGGGCAGCAGATGGGGGGGACAGCAGACGGGGGTTAGCAGAGGGGTGGCAGCAGATGGGGGGGGGGCAGCAGATGGGGGGGCAGCAGAGGGGGGGGACAGCAGAGGGGGGGGGCAGCAGAGGGGGGGGGACAGCAGAGTGGAGGACAGCAGAGGGGGGACAGCAGAGGGGGGGGAAATCAGGGGGGGACAGCAGAGGGGGGGGACAGCAGGGGGGGACAGCAGAGGGGGGGGACAGCAGGGGGGGACAGCAGAGGGGGGGCAGCAGATGGGGGGGACAGCAGAGGGGGGGACAGCAGAGGGGGGTTAGCAGATGGGGGGGGGGGGCAGCAGATGGGGGGACAGCAGACGGGGGTTAGCAGAGGGGTGGCAGCAGATGGGGGGGGGGCAGCAGATGGGGGGGCAGCAGAGGGGGGGGGCAGCAGAGGGGGGGGCAGCAGAGGGGGGGGACAGCAGAGGGGGGGGGCAGCAGATGGGGGGGCAGCAGAGGGGGGGGGCAGCAGAGGGGGGGGCAGCAGAGGGGGGGGACAGCAGAGGGGGGGGACAGCAGAGGGGGGGGGACAGCAGAGGGGGGGGACAGCAGAGGGGGGGGACAGCAGAGGGGGGGGACAGCAGAGGGGGTGGGGCTGTCTTCGTGGTCCAGAGTTCAGGGAGATGACAGCTGAGGGGAAGAAGCTGTTCCTAAGCCTGCTTGACTTGGAACAAAGGTTTCTATAGCGCCTCCCGGAGGGGAGGAGGGCTAACAGTCCATGGTTGGGGTGAGAGGGTTTTACACTATTTGTTGTGCCTTCCTCAGACACCGTTTGTGGTGGGTGGTGTTTATTGCAGGGAGGGGTAGTCCAACGATGAGTTGGGCGGTTTTCACCACCCTCTGCAGCGCTTAATGACAATGTTATGATTGTGTAATGTTAATGACATGTTATGAAAGTGTAATGTTCATGACATGTTATGATCGTGTAATGTTCATGACATGTTATGATCGTATAATGTTCATGACATGTTATGATAGTGTAATGTTAATGACATGTTATGACAGTGTAATGTTAATGAGAATGTTATTATAGTGTAATGTTAATGACATGTTATGATAGTGTAATGTTAATGACATGTTATGATAGCGTAATGTTAATGACAATGTTATGATCGTGTAATGTTATGATAGTGTCATGTTAATGACAATGTTATGATAGTGTAATGTTAGGATAGTGTCATGTTACTGACAATGTTACAATAGTGTCATGTTAACGACAATGTTATGATAGTGTCATGTTAATGACAATGTTACGAAAGTGTAATGTTATGATAGTGTCATGTTAATGACAATGTTATGATAGTGTAATGTTATGATAGTGTCATGTTAATGACAATGTTACGATAGTGTCATGTTAATGACAATGTTATGATAGTGTAATGTTATGATAGTGTCATGTTAATGACAATGTTACGATAGTGTCATGTTAATGACAATGTTATGATAGTGTAATGGTAATGACATGTTATTATAGTGTAATGTTAATGACAATGTTATTATAGTGTAATGTTAATGACAATGTTATGATAGTGTAATGTTAATGATAATGTTATTATAGTGTAATGTTAATGACAATATTATTATAGTGAAATGTTAATGACATGTTATTATAGTGTAATGTTAATGACATGTTATGACAGTGTAATGTTAATGACAATGTTATGATAGTGAAATGTTATGATAGGATCATGTTAATGACAATGTTACGATAGTGTCATGTTAATGACAATGTTATTATAGTTTAAAGTTAATGACAATGTTATGATAGTGTAATGGTAATGGCATGTTATGATAATGTAATGTTAATGACAATGTTATTATCGTGTAATGTTAATGACAATGTTATTATAGTGGCAGCACTCCTAGCAGTTCAGTAGGTCACTGCCTGTGGATATAAACTGTCCTTAAACCTGGTAGTCCTTATACGGATGCTGCAGAACCAGCGACCAGACGGTAGGGGAGAAGAGATGGTACCCAGGGTGGTTGTGGTCCTTAGTGATGGAGATGGTCACCTGGTTCTAAAGATCTCCTCAATGCATGGAATCAGTTGAATGTATTCTGATATCAAACCCTGTGCTACAAGTGTTTGCTCATTGAGTCCAACTGACCTGAGAGTCTCCAGTGTACAGTGTGGACTCCCCAGTCCAGCAGAGAGCAGCTTCACTCCTGAATCCTGCAGGTCGTTGGTACTCAGGTCCAGCTCTCTCAGACTGGAGGAGTTGGAGCTGAGAACTGAGGCCAGAGCTTCACAGCATCTCTCTGACAGACGACAGCCATTCAGCCTTCACACAACATCAACAGGAACATGTTAGGAACTGTGTTGAAAGAACACAGTTATAAATATATATATATATAATATACAACTATAAAAATACTATACACAATAAAAATGACACTAGAAAAAACAATAAAGTGACTAATGGATGATATGTACATGTTTTGAAATGTACATAAAGGATATAAAAGCATTTTAAAGTGCCAGTAGTGCAGCAGCATCATGAATACAGTGCAGTACAGTAACTGTAATGAGTCCAGAAAGTCCAGTGAAGTATGACAGAGTAATGTTAATGACATGTTATGATAGTGTAATGTTAATGACATGCTATAATAGTGTAATGTTAATGACATGTTATGATAGTGTAATGTTAATGACATGTTATGATAGTGTAATGTTAATGACAATGTTATGATAGTGTAATGTTAATGACATGTTATGATAGTGTAATGTTAATGACAATGTTATGATAGTGTAATGTTAATGACATGTTATGATAGTGTAATGTTAATGACATGTTATGATAGTGTAATGTTAATGGCATGCTATAATAGTGTAATGTTAATGAAATGTTATGATAGTGTAATGTTAATGACATGTTATGATAGTGTAATGTTAATGACATGTTATGATAGTGTAATGTTAATGACAATGTTGTGATAGTGTAATGTTAATGACAACAACACAACAACAACAAATGGTGAGGATTGAATCCTCTTTATTGGTCACATACATGAAGACATACAGTGAAACATGTTCTCTGCATTTAACCCATCCTAGTATTAGGAGCAGTGGGCAGCTATTCATACAGCGCCCGGGGAGCAGTTAGGGTTAGGGTCTTCCTCAAGGACACCGACAGTTTTTGCTAGGAGGAGCCGGGGATCGAACCAGCAACCTTCCGGTTGTGAGGCGACCGCTCTACCTCCTGAGCTAGACTGCCGCTGACACTGACATGTTGACAGTGCAATGACAGTGTAATGTTAATGACAATGTTATTATAGTGTAATGTTAATGACATGTTATGACAGTGTAATGTTAATGACATGTTATGATAGCGTAATGACAATGTTAAGATCGTGTAATGTTATGATAGTGTCATGTTAATGACATTGTTATGATAGTGTCATGTTATGATAGTGTCATGTTAATGACAATGTTACGATAGTGTCATGTTAATGACAATGTTACGATAGTGTCATGTTAATGACAATGTTATGCTAGTGTCATGTTAATGCCAATGTTATTATAGTGTAATGTTAATGACATGTTATGACAGTGTAATGTTAATGACAATGTTACGATAGTGTCATGTTAATGACAATGTTATGATATTGTAATGTTATGATAGTATCATGTTAATGACAATGTTACGATAGTGTCATGTTAATGACAATGTTATTATAGTTTAAAGTTAATGACAATGTGATGATAGTGTAATGGTAATGACATGTTATGATAGTGGCAGCACTCCTAGCAGTTCAGTAGGTCACTGCCTGTGGATATAAACTGTCCTTAAACCTGGTAGTCCTTATACGGATGCTGCAGAACCAGCGACCAGACGGTAGGGGAGAAGAGATGGTACCCAGGGTGGTTGTGGTCCTTAGTGATGGAGATGGTCACCTTGTTCTAAAGATCTCCTCAATTTATGGAATAAGTTGAATGTCTTCTGATATCAAACCCTGTGCTGTAAGTGTTTGCTCATTGAGTCCAACTGACCTGAGAGTCTCCAGTGTACAGTGTGGACTCCCTAGTCCAGCAGAGAGCAGCTTCACTCCTGAATCCTGCAGGTTGTTGGTACTCAGGTCCAGCTCTCTCAGACTGGAGGAGTTGGAGCTGAGAACTGAGGCCAGAGCTTTACAGCATCTCTCTGACAGATGACAGCCATTCAGCCTTCACACAACATCAACAGGAACATGTTAGAACACAAGTCTTTTACTTCAATAATGAGCACAAGAGAAGTGTAGTCAATGTAAAAAATAGATATTTAAATGATAACAGTTAGCTGTCTAAAATATGTACAAATATTTAGCAAAGGTAATAATTAAAGATTCCTAAAAATGGCACATTTTAAGGAAAAGGCTGTTAATAAACTTTTCTAACCAACTCTAAATTCCACCTTACTGTCTATGAGTAGAATATGAATGTAATACAACATACACCTTAAACAACTATTAACAAACTCAGAATTTAACATGTCCTCATACTATCAGGGCAACAACATCTTTAATATGTTACCTTATTTCTCTGAAAATGTATTATTTAGGAGTCTGAATTGATACTTTTATGGATGTAAATCAAGATTCAAGAGATTTATTTGCCATTGGCAACAAGTACAATAGAACGCTTACTCCTCATTCCCTCCCTAAGTATGAATTTATATATAACTATACTATAAAAATACGATACACAATAAAAATGACACTAGAAAAAACAATAAAGTGACTAATGGATGATATGTACATGTTTTGAAATGTACATAAAGCATATAAAAGCATTTTAAAGTGCCAGTAGTGCAGCAGCATCATGAATAAAGTGCAGTACAGTAACTGTAATGAGTCCAGAAAGTCAAGTGAAGTATGACAGAGTAATGTTAATGACATGTTATGGTAGTGTAATGTTAATGACATGCTATAATAGTGTAATGTTAATGACATGTTATGATAGTGTAATGTTAATGACATATTATGATAGTGTAATGTTACTGACATGTTATGATAGTGTAATGTTAATGACATGTTATGATTGTGTAATGTTAATGACATGTTATGATAGTGTAATGTTAATGACATGTTATGCTAGTGTAATGTTAATGACAATGTTATGATAGTGTAATGTTAATGACATGTTAAGATAGTGTAATGTTAATGACATGTTATGATAGTGTAATGTTAATGACATGTTATGATAGTGTAATGTTAATGACATGTTATGATAGTGTAATGTTAATGACATGTTATGATAGCGTAATGTTAATGACAATGTTATGATCGTGTAATGTTATGATAGTGTAATGACAATGTTATTATAGTGTAATGTTAATGACATGTTATGATAGTGTAATGTTAATGACATGTTATGATAGTGTAATGTTAATGACAATGTTATGATAGTGTAATGACAATGTTATTATAGTGTAATGTTAATGACAATGTTATGATAGTGTAATGTTAATGACAATGTTATGATAGTGTAATGACAATGTTATTATAGTGTAATGTTAATGACATGTTATGATAGTGTAATGTTAATGACAATGTTATGATCGTGTAATGTTATGATAGTGTAATGTTAATGACAATGTTATGACAGTGTAATGTTAATGACAATGTTATTATAGTGTAATGTTAATGACATGTTATTATAGCGTAATGTTAATGACAATGTTATGATCGTGTAATGTTATGATAGTGTAATGTTAATGACATGTTATGATAGTGTAATGTTAATGAAATGTTATGATAGTGTAATGTTAATGACATGTTATGATAGTGTAATGTTAATGACAATGTTATGATAGTGTAATGTTACTGACAATATTATGATAGTGTAATGTTCATGACAATGTTATGATAGTGTAATGTTAATGACAATGTTATGATAGTGTAATGTTAATGACAACGTTATGGTTATGTAATGTTATTGACAATGTTATGATAGTGTAATGTTAATGACAATGTTATGATAGTGTAATGTTAATGACATCTTATGACAGTGTAATGTTAATGACAATGTTATGATAGTGTAATGTTAATGACAATGTTATGATAGTGTAATGTTATTGACAATGTTATGATAGTGTAATGTTAATGACAACATTATAATAGTGTAATGTTAATGACAATGTTATGATAGTGTAATGTTAGTGATAATGTTATGAAAGTGTAATGTTAATTACAATGTTATGATAGTGTAATGTTAATGACAATGTTATGATAGTGTAATGTTAATGACATGTTATGACAGTGCTAGCACTCCTAGCAGTTCAGTAGGTCACTGTCTGTGGATATAAACTGTCCTAAACCTGGTAGTCCTTATACGGATGCTGCAGAACCAGCAACCAGACGGTAGGGGAGAAGAGATGTGCCCAGGGTGGTTGTGGTCCTTAGTGATGGAGATGGTCACCTGGTTCTAAAGATCTCCTCAATGCATGGAATCAGTTGAATGTCTTCTGATATCAAACCCTGTGCTGTAAGTGTTTGCTCATTGAGTCCAACTGACCTGAGAGTCTCCAGTGTACAGTGTGGACTCCCCAGTCCAGCAGAGAGCAGCTTCACTCCTGAATCCTGCAGGTCGTTGGTACTCAGGTCCAGCTCTCTCAGACTGGAGGAGTTGGAGCTGAGAACTGAGGCCAGAGCTTCACAGCATCTCTCTGACAGACGACAGCCATTCAGCCTTCACACAACATCAACAGGAACATGTTAGGAACTGGGTTGAAAGAACACAAGTCTTTTACTTCAATAATGAACACAAGAGAAGTGTAGTCAATGTAAAAAATGATATTTAAATGATACCAGTTAGCTGTAAAAAATATGTACAAATATTCAGCAAAGGTAATAATTAAAGTTTCCTTAAAAAGGCACATTTTAAGGAAAAGGTTGTTGATAAACTTTACTAACCAACTCTAAATTCCACCTTACTATCTATGAGTAGAATATGAATGTAATACAACATACACCTTAAACCACTATTAACAAACTCAGAATTTAACATGTCCTCATACTATCAGGGCAACAACATCTTAAATATGTTACCTTATTTCTCTGAAAATGTATTATTTAGGAGTCTGAATTGATACTTTTATGGATGTAAATCAAGATTCAAGAGATTTATTTGCCATTGGCAACAAGTACAATAGAACGCTTACTCCTCATTCCCTCTTCGAGTATGAATTTATATACAACTATACTATAAAAATACTATACACAATAAAAATGACAATAGAAAAAACAATAAAGTGACTAATGGATGATATGTACATGTTTTGAATTGTACATAAAACATATAAAAGCATTTTAAAGTGCCAGTAGTGCACCAGCATCATGAATACAGTGCAGTACAGTAACTGGAATGAGTCCAGAAAGTCCAGCAAAGTATGACAGAGTAATGTTAATGACATGTTATGATAGTGTAATGTTAATGACATGTTATGATAGTGTAATGTTAATGACAATGTTATGATCGTGTAATGTTATGATAGTGTCATGTTAATGACAATGTTATGATAGTGTATTGTTATGATAGTGTAATGTTAATGACAATGTTATGATAGTGTAATGTTAATGACAATGTTATGATAGTGTAATGTTAATGACAATGTTATGATAGTGTAATGTTAATGACATGTTATGACAGTGTAATGTTAATGACATGTTATGATAGTGTAATGTTAATGACATGTTATGATAGCGTACTGTTAATGACAATGTTATGATCGTGTAATGTTATGATAGTGTAATGACAATGTTATTGTAATGTTAATGACATGTTATGATAGTGTAATGTTAATGACATGTTATGATAGTGTAATGTTAATGACATGTTATGATAGTGTAATGACAATGTTATTATAGTGTAATGTTAATGACAATGTTATGATAGTGTAATGTTAATGACAATGTTATGATAGTGTAATGACAATGTTATAATAGTGTAATGTTAATGACATGTTATGATAGTGTAATGTTAATGACATGTTATGATAGTGTAATGTTAATGACAATGTTATGATAGTGTAATGACAATGTTATTATAGTGTAATGTTAATGACATGTTATGATAGTGTAATGTTAATGACAATGTTATGACAGTGTAATGTTAATGACAATGTTATTATAGTGTAATGTTAATGACATGTTATGATAGTGTAATGTTAATGACATGTTATGATAGCGTAATGTTAATGACATGTTATGATCGTGTAATGTTATGATAGTGTAATGTTAATGACAGTGTAATGTTAATGACAATGTTATTATAGTGTAATGTTAATGACATGTTATGATAGTGTAATGTTAATGACATGTTATGATAGCGTAATGTTAATGACAATGTTATGATCGTGTAATGTTATGATAGTGTAATGTTAATGACATTTTATGATAGTGTAATGTTAATGACATTTTATGATAGTGTAATGTTATGATAGTGTAATGTTAATAACAATGTTATGATAGTGTAATGTTACTGACAATATTATGATAGTGTAATGTTAATGACAATGTTATGATAGTGTAATGTTAACGACAATGTTATGATAGTGTAATGTTAATGACAACGTTATGGTTATGTAATGTTATTGACAATGTTATGATAGTGTAATGTTAATGACAATGTTATGATAGTGTAATGTTAATGACATCTTATGACAGTGTAATGTTAATGACAATGTTATGATAGTGTAATGTTAATGACAATGTTATGATAGTGTAATGTTATTGACAATGTTATGACAGTGTAATGTTAATGACAACGTTATAATAGTGTAATGTTAATGACAATGTTATGATAGTGTAATGTTAGTGATAATGTTATGAAAGTGTAATGTTAATTACAATGTTATGATAGTGTAATGTTAATGACAATGTTATGATTGTGTAATGTTAATGACATGTTATGACAGTGCTAGCACTCCTAGCAGTTCAGTAGGTCACTGTCTGTGGATATAAACTGTCCTAAACCTGGTAGTCATTGTACGGATGCTGCAGAACCAGCGACCAGACGGTAGGGGGAGAAGAGATGTGCCCAGGGTGGTTGTGGTCCTTAGTGATGGAGATGGTCACCTGGTTCTAAAGATCTCCTCAATGCATGGAATCAGTTGAATGTCTTCTGATATCAAACCCTGTGCTGTAAGTGTTTGCTCATTGAGTCCAACTGACCTGAGAGTCTCTAGTGTACAGTGTGGACTCCCCAGTCCAGCAGAGAGCAGCTTCACTCCTGAATCCTGCAGGTCATTGGTACTCAGGTCCAGCTCTCTCAGACTGGAGGAGTTGGAGCTGAGAACTGAGGCCAGAGCTTCACAGCATCTGTCTGACAGATGACAGCCATTCAGCCTTCACACAACATCAACAGGAACATGTTAGGAACTGTGTTGAAAGAACACAAGTCTTTTACTTCAATAATGAACACAAGAGAAGTGTATATGTAAGTGTATTTAAATGATACCAGTTAGCTGTAAAAAATATGTACAAATATTCAGCAAAGGTAATAATTAAAGTTTCCTTAAAAAGGCACATTTTAAGGAAAAGGTTGTTGATAAACTTTACTAACGAACTCTAAATTCCACCTTATTGTCTATGAGTAGAATATGAATGTAATACAACATACACCTTAAACCACTATTAACAAACTCAGAATTTAACATGTCCTCATACTATCAGGGCAACAACATCTTAAATATGTTACCTTATTTCTCTGAAAATGTATTATTTAGGAGTCTGAATTGATACTTTTATGGATGTAAATCAAGATTCAAGAGATTTATTTTCCATTGGCAACAAGTACAATAGAACGCTTACTCCTCATTCCCTCTTCGAGTATGAATTTATATACAACTATACTATAAAAATACTATACATAATAAAAATGACAATAGAAAAAACAATAAAGTGACTAATGGATGATATGTACATGTTTTGAATTGTACATAAAACATATAAAAGCATTTTAAAGTGCCAGTAGTGCAGCAGCATCATGAATACAGTGCAGTGCAGTAACTGGAATGAGTCCAGAAAGTCCAGCAAAGTATGACAGAGTAATGTTAATGACATGTTATGACAGTGTAATGTTAATGACATGTTATGATAGCGTAATGTTAATGACAATGTTATGATCGTGTAATGTTATGATAGTGTCATGTTAATGACAATGTTATGATAGTGTATTGTTATGATAGTGTCATGTTAATGACAATGTTACGATAGTGTCATGTTAATGACAATGTTATGATAGTGTCATGTTAATGACAATGTTATTATAGTGTAATGTTAATGACATGTTATGACAGTGTAATGTTAATGACATGTTATGATAGTGTCATGTTAATGACAATGTTATTATAGTGTAATGTTAATGACATGTTATGATAGTGTAATGTTAATGACATGTTATGATAGTGTAATGTTAATGACAATGTTATGATCGTGTAATGTTATGATAGTGTCATGTTAATGAAAATGTTACGATAGTGTCATGTTAATGACAATGTTACGATAGTGTCATGTTAATGACAATGTTATGATAGTGTAATGTTATGATAGTGCCATGTTAATGACAATGTTACAATAGTGTCATGTTAATGACAATGTTATGATAGTTTAAAGTTAATGACAATGTTATGATAGTGTAATGGTAAGACATGTTATGTTAATGTAATGTTAATGACAATGTTATTATAGTGTAATGTTAATGACAATGTTATGATAGTGTAATGTTAATGACAATGTTATTATAATGTAATGTTAATGACAATGTTATTATAGTGTAATGTTAATGACATGTTATGACAGTGTAATGTTAATGACATGTTATGACAGTGTCATGTTAAAGACAATGTTATTATAGTGTAATGTTAATGACATTTTATGACAGTGTAATGTTAATGACAATGTTATGACCGTGTAATGTTATGATAGTGTCATGTTAATGACAATGTTATGATAGTGTAATGTTATGATAGTGTCATGTTAATGACAATGTTACGATAGTGTCATGTTAATGCCAATGTTATGACAGTTTAAAGTTAATGACAATGTTATGATAGTGTAATGGTAATGACATATTATTATAATGTAATGTTAATGACAATGTTATTATAGTGTAATGTTAATGACAATGTTATTATAGTGTTATGTTAATGATAATGTTATGATAGTGTAATGTTAATGACAATGTTATTATAGTGTAATGTTAATGACAATGTTATTATAGTGTAATGTTAATGACATGTTATGACAGTGTAATGTTAATGACAATGTTATGATAGTGTAATGTTAATGACAATGTTATTATAGTGTAATGTTAATGACAATGTTATTATAGTGTAATGTTAATGACATGTTATGACAGTGTAATGTTAATGACAATGTTATGATAGTGTCATGTTAATGACAATGTTATGATAGTGGCAGCACACTGCATAGACCTTACAGCACTCCTCAATGCATGGAATCAGTTGAATGTATTCTGATATCAAACCCTGTGCTGTAAGTGTTTGCTCATTGAGTCCAACTGACCTGAGAGTCTCCAGTGTACAGTGTGGACTCCCCAGTCCAGCAGAGAGCAGCTTCACTCCTGAATCCTGCAGGTTGTTGGTACTCAGGTCCAGCTCTCTCAGACTGGAGGAGTTGGAGCTGAGAACTGAGGCCAGAGCTTCACAGCATCTCTCTGACAGACGACAGCCATTCAGCCTTCACACAACATCAACAGGAACATGTTAGGAACTGGGTTGAAAGAACACAAGTCTTTTACTTCAATAATGAGCACAAGAGAAGTGTAGTCAATGTAAAAAAATATATATCTAAATGATAACAGTTAGCTGTCTAAAATATGTACAAATATTTAGCAAAGGTAATAATTAAAGTTTCCTTAAAATGACACATTTTAAGGAAAAGGCTGTTGATAAACTTTTCTAACCAACTCTAAATTCCACCTTATTGTCTATGAGTAGAATATGAATGTAATACAGCATACACCTTAAACAACTATTAACAAACTCAGAATTTAACATGTCCTCATACTATCAGGGCAACAACATCTTAAATATGTTACCTTATTTCTCTGAAAATGTATTATTTAGGAGTCTGAATTTATACTTTTATGGATGTAAATCAAGATTCAAGTACAATAGAACGCTTACTCCTCATTCCCTCCCTGAGTATGAATTTATATACAACTATACTATAAAAATACTATACATAATAAAAATGACAATAGAAAAAACAATAAAGTGACTAATGGATGATATGTACATGTTTTGAATTGTACATAAAACATATAAAAGCATTTTTGTCACAAACGGGTCAATTGTGACAAATAGGGAGTCCACACGTGATAACAATTGAACAATATAATTTATTCAATCCTATATCTAACCAAAATGAACGATCGACAAACAATGAATATGGATGTATCAGAATCAGTGGTGAATGCGGTGTGTGGATGAGTGAGAAAGTGTTGTGTGGTGCAGGTGGTGTAAGTATGAGTATTATATATCCAAGGATCAAAAGTGGGTGCTGGATAACCTGTTCCTGGGAGTGGAGAAGCAGACAGAGGGGATTAGACAAGGAAACCTAAATAGTCCATGTGCAGACAGCTCTCACTGCCCAGGTGCGACCAATTAGGCTAGCGACCCACCCACTCCACCATGCTCTCTGAGTCAGCAGACTCACCCACTAGCAGGTAGAGTGGGGGTCGTCACACCCTCCCCCTAAAGAAAAGGGGTTCCACCCTATGCTCTAAGCACATGGTACACACAAATAACCTACATTAATACGTACATCAAAATAAACATTGTTTTACCACTTCACCTATTCCCCTCACCATCCAGCCTCCGCTCTCAGCAACCTAGGGCCCTAGGAAGCAATTTAAGAGAGCGAGAGACAGTAGGGATTGGGGAACAAACGAGAGGGGCAAACAAAAGTATCACATTGGGACCAAATTAGGGTATGCGAGACAGTGCGTCCGCAATTACATTTTGAGACCCTTTAATGTGACGGATGTCCAAAGAATAGGGCTGTAAAAACAAAGCCCACCTCATCAACCTCTGATTGGGATTTTGTAGGGACTTTAAAAAGGTCAACGGATTATGATCCGTATACGCCACCAGTGGAGTCAACCCTGACCCCAGATACACGTCAAAATGTTGTAGTGCCCAAATCAGTGATAACGCCTCCTTCTCGATTACTGAGTAGTTAAGTTGGTAGGTGTTAAATTTCCTCGAGAAGAAGGCCACCGATTTATCCACCCCTTGCACATCCGCCTGCAAGAGGACCACCCCTGCCCCCACGTTGGAAGCATCCACCTGTAATGAGAAGGAGTCATTTAACCGTGGAGCAGTTAACACAGGTTCAGAACACAGCAGGGCCTTCACATTTTCAAATGCCAATTGGCATCTGTCTGACCAGACATACTTGGAGTCTTTCCTCAACAAGTTAGTCAACGGCTCTACTACGGACGAGAAGTTGCGACAGAAGCTCCGATAATAACCCACTAAACCCAGAAAACGCATCAACTCCTTTTTTGTAGTTGGAGGGGGATAGTTTACAATAGCCACAACCTTACCCTGAACCATGCGCACGCTGGCCTGACCAACCACCTTTCCTAGATAGGTGACAGTGGCTCTTGCAAATTCACATTTGGCCAAGTTAATGGTCAACCGTGCCCAGACCAATTTTTTGAATAGTGCCCGGATACGCTGAAGGTGTTCAGACCATGTGTCGCTGTAAATCACCACATCATCCAGGTAAACTGTTCATAAGGCGCTGGAAAGTAGCGGGCGCGTTTCGAAGACCGAACGGCATAACCAAGTACCTGTACAACCCAGAGGGAGTGATAAAAGCGCAAATCTCCTGGCCACGCTTAGATAGCGGGACTTGCCAATAACCTTTTAAAAGGTCAAACTTACTCACGTAAGTAGCCGATCCCACCTGATCTACACAGTCTTCCATGCGGGGAAGAGGAAACACATCTGGTTTGGTAATGTTATTAACTTTACGAAAGTCAGTACACGGTCTATAGGTTCCGTCCGGTTTACCGACCAACAGGCAAGGTGACGCCCAACTTGACGAACATGATTCGGCAATGTGGTTGTCCAACATATACTGAACCTCATTGTCCAAATGCTTGTGTTTCTCTGATGAGACACGATAGAGTCGCTGCTTTATTGGTGCTGCCTCACCCACATCATGTTCAATTAGATGTGTGCGTGAGGGTACATCTGAAAATAAAGCCGGATAACGGTTAATCAGAGCTATTAACTCAACACGCTTTAAGTCATCCAAATCTGCCAAAATCACATCCAACTTTCCCAATGACTGAATTTTTCAACCGCCCTTGCAAAACCACATCAGGGTTTACTCCCTCCTCCGGGCCGGCTACTGGAGAGGTGGACCGGTCCACTGTAGTGGTACAGAGAGAAACCTTCTCACACTCCCCATTATTCCCCCCCCTTTAGGTTGGCCAGAGTAGTAGGGTTTTAACAGGTTCACATGACATACTCTATTGGCCTTTCTGCCTTTGGCAATAACATAATTCAGCTCAGTCAACTGCCGCACAACAGTGTAAGGGCCTGTGAACTTTGCCTGAAAGGGAGAAGTTACTACCGGCTGTAAAAGCAAAACTTGATCGCCAGCCTTAAACTGCCTAGGCTCAGCGCGACGATCATAAAGGGACTTCATCTTTCCCTGAGATTTCCCTAACTTCTCCTTCGCACACTCAACAGACAAAACCAACCTGCGTCTGAAACCATTAACATAATCAACCAATTTCCGGGGGGGTTTTGCCATGTCCCAGCTGTCTTTCAACACAGCCATGGGACCACGAACTTTGTGACCAAAAACCAGGTCATTAGGGCTAAACCCTGTGCTCTCCTGGACTACCTCTCTGGAGGCCAATAGGAGCCAGGGCAGTCCCTCTTCCCAGTCACCCCCCAACTCTGTACAATAAGAGCGCAGCAATGACTTCAACGTTTGATGAAAACGCTCTAAAGCTCCCTGAGACTGGGCATGATACGCTGACGCTTTGTTGTGCTTGATATGTAGTTGCCGGAGAATTTCTGCAAACATATGTGAAGTGAAATTGGAACCCTGATCACTCTGAATGATTTTGGGTATTCCGAACACAGAAATGAACTGTGTCAGTGCTTTAACAACAGACTTCGTGGTTATTGACCTAAGCGGAAATGCTGCCGGGTATCTGGTCACCTGACACATTACAGTAAGCAAATACAGATGTCCCTGTTTGGACCGCGGTAATGGCCCAACACAGTCAATAATCAAATGTTCGAATGGCTGATCAACAGCAGGAATAGGAGAGAGCGGGGCCGGTTTGATGGTCTGACTCGGCTTCCCAGTTAACTGACACGTGTGACACGTTTTTATATATGCGGAAACATCACGTTTTAAACGGGGCCAAAAACAGTGTCTCAGTGCCCGGTCATACGTTTTCCTCACTCCCTGATGCCCTGCAACATTGTTATGACAAGTCTGCAACACCAATGGACGAAACTTGTATGGTACCACAAACTGAAAAATTGGTTCACCGACGAAAGCATCTCCATGAGGCACCCACTTCCGAAACAATAAACCTCCATGAAGACAATACCCATGAGCCGAGCTACCCATTTCATCAAATGGCACGGCTTTCTCAAACAGCTCTCGTAAAGCTGGATCATTTACCTGCTCTGTAGCCAACTCAGCCTGCGACATGGACTGGAATTGCTCAGGCAGAATCAAATCCACATGAACCGCTTCAACATCTGTCGTCTGGGTAGTACACCCCCTGTCATTGTACGTGTAACGGCACAGGCTGGATACACCATGACACCATCAGACGAAGTGTCTAACAAGGTCGGACTAGGCGATTTTTGGGTGACTACATTTGGGAGAGGCCCATCGGCCCACACTCGCACCCCGGTCAGATTGTTACCCAAAATTATGTCCACTCCATTAACAGGCAACTCAGCACGCACACCTATCTGCACATCACCATTCCCCAAACCTGAAACCAGAGAAATGTTATGCACAGGAACAGGGAAGACAGACATCCCCATCCCTCGGATCAAGATAACATCCCCCGTGTCAGATTCCGTTGAAAAAGGTAACACTGACTCACGCACAAACAAATCAATTGAGCCAGTGTCCCGCAGTATCTTGACCAGCACCTTATCGTCACTGCCCTGTAAAGACACAAAACCATCTGAAAGAAAAGCACCATACTCTTCCAGGCATTTCTGTCCTATGGTCTTAACAGACGGTACCGATGGCGACACCATCACCTGGGTGAGGGAATTGGCCAGAAGAGCAGGTTTCACCTGTGCTCTAAATCTACCTTTTGATCCAAGAAGTGGGCACTCATCCTTCCAATGTCCAGAACCTCTACAGTAGTTACACGTTTTGACGGACGCCGATGGCTGTCTATCCCGTGCGTCATAATCACTCCTAACGGCATTTTTCTCGGATCCAAACCTTGGACGAGGAGAAAAGTTTTCCCTGCTATGAGCCTTCTCTGTAACTGAACCATTGAAGTTACTTTTGCGAATTAACACATACTCATCAGCAAAAGCTGCTGCCTCACCCGGCGTCTCTGCCCTCTGCTGTGTAATGTAAGTGGCAACATTGTTAGGAACAGAGTTTCTAAACTGCTCTAATATTACCAGATAACAGAGCTTTTCAAAGGTATGGACCTCAGACGCTACACACCTTCTTTACAACGGGTAAACTGGGTACTCAAATCCCGTGAAAACTCAAGATGAGACTGTTTGTCTCTTTTTTTCCACGTTCGGAACCGCTGTCTGTAAGCCTCAGGTACAAGTTCGTACACTTTAAGCACCGCAGATTTCACTCGTGCATAGACCTTACAGTCTGCGGGACTCAAAGCGGAGTATGCCTCCTGGGCTCTACCAGTGAGAACACACTGCAACATCATACAACCATCTTCATCACTCCAGTTCCTTGCCTCTGCCAAACGCTCGAATAATGAAAAAAATACATCAGGGTCTTTCTCATTAAATTTGGGAAGCAAGCGCAGATCATGTAAAATGTCTAACGAGGTGGCCGCCCCCCGAGACGGATCACCAGTAACATCAGCAACCTCTGAACCGAGCCACTTTCCCTGCCCGACTAGATCTAGCTTCCTATTCTGCAGTTCTAATTTGGCAAGCTCAGTCTTCTGCTTCATTTCCTCTAAAGCCAGTCTCTGCTTTCCTTCCTCTAAAGCCAGTCTCTGCTTTCCTTCCTCTAAAGCCAACTCCCGTCTCTGCTTGCCTTCTTCTAAAGCCAGTCTCTGCTTTCCTTCCTCTAAAGCCAACTCCCGTCTCTGCTTTCTTTCTTCTAAAGCCAACTCTTGTTGCGCTCCAACTGCAGAAGTTCCTTCTGTTGCTCAAAACTGAGAGTTTGTCGTCCAGCTGGCTTGAGAACACCCTTCTCTACCAAATCTGCCTTTAAACTGGTTTTGACAGCCACCTTTGACAGTCTAACAGGTATCTCAATTTCATATTTCTCAGCAATTAACAACAACTGCTCCTTAGTACACTGATCTAACAGTTCTACTGATGGTGAGTCATCCACAACAGAGGCCATAGTACACTATTGGTTACAAACAAACAAATGGATCATGAAGCGTGATAACCAAGAACAAGACAGTCTGATCAAATGGAACCTCCCCACCCTGACTAACTAAAGATACTAACTAACTATCTAACTAACTCAAACCCTAGTCTTCGTGCCACTACTTGTAGGGGGTACTTATGCAGTAGAACTCTCTGGGCAGAAGAAGCAACTGTTATACAGCCGCCCCTCTGTGCCAGAGATCTGCTCCCGAGAGGACACAAGTGCCTGTCTCTACCCACGTTTGCAGCCGCCTAAAGGTCACACCAAGACAAGCCCCCCTATTGGGAACATGCCATCTTAGCCTATCCGGGGATTAATGGTTCCCAAGACGCACAGACTGTCCCATTAAGGTACCAAAACTCCAACGCCTCAACATGAGTAATACCAAAATGTAACCAAACAAATTAACAAACCTCTTGACTACAAGAAATCTGCAGAGAAAGAAGAAAGAAAACTGCTACTTTTCCAAATCCCAAACAACCAAACACCCAAGAACAAAGAACAAATCACATGTGGTACTCCCCACAAATAATTAGGCTACACACCAATGCTAACCAACAGGCTACAAACACTAGCTCCAAACCCTCAGGTCACAGACACTAGTTTAACCAATTAACCTAATTATCCTTTCCAATTAGCCCTTCCAGAATCAGACAGAGCCAAACAAATTGTCCCAACAGGAACTCAAACACAAATGCCAGCCAAATTACCAAACACAAATGCCAGCAAGAATCTAACCACACTAGGCCAAATTACAACAAGCAAAGTCAATTTCAACAAAAGGTCCACCAAACGGACGAGCCCCCAACTTGTCACAAACGGGTCAATTGTGACAAATAGGGAGTCCACACGTGATGACAATTGAACAATATAATTTATTCAATCCTATATCTAACAAAAATGAACGATCGACAACCAATGAATATGGATGTATCAGAATCAGTGGTGAATGCGGTGTGTGGATGAGTGAGAAAGTGTTGTGTGGTGTAAGTATGAGTATTATATATCCAAGGATCAAAAGTGGGTGCTGGATAACCTGTTCCTGGGAGTGGAGAAGCAGCCAGAGGGGATTAGACAAGGAAACCTAAATAGTCCATGTGCAGACAGCTCTCACTGCCCAGGTGCGGCCAATTGGGCTAACGACCCACCCACTCCACCATGCTCTCTGAGTCAGCAGACTCACCCACTAGCAGGTAGAGTGGGGGTCGTCACAAATTGTACATAAAACATATAAAAGCATTTTAAAGTGCCAGTAGTGCACCAGCATCATGAATACAGTGCAGTACAGTAACTGTAATGAGTCCAGAAAGTCCAGCAAAGTATGACAGAGTAATGTTAATGACATGTTATGATAGTGTAATGTTAATGACAATGTTATGATAGTGTAATGTTAATGACATGTTATGATAGTGTAATGTTAATGACAATGTTATGATAGTGTAATGTTAATGACATGTTATGATAGTGTAATGTTAATGACAATGTTATGATAGTGTAATGTTAATGACATGTTATGATAGAGTAATGTTAATGACATGTTAAGATAGTGTAATGTTAATAACATATTATGATAGTGAAATGTTAATGACATGTTATGATAGTGTAATGTTAATGACATGTTATGATAGTGTAATGGTAATGGCATGAT
Source organism: Muraenolepis orangiensis (assembly GCA_027704905.1). NCBI lineage: Eukaryota > Metazoa > Chordata > Actinopteri > Gadiformes > Muraenolepididae > Muraenolepis > Muraenolepis orangiensis. The sequence continues at coordinate 72,417 of JANIIK010001080.1, forward strand.
ATGATATTGTAATGTTAATGACATGTTATGATAGTGAAATGTTAACTACATGTTATGATAGTATAATGTTAATGACATGTTATGATTGTGTAATGTAAATGACAATGTTATTATAGTGTAATGTCAATGACATGTTATGATAGTGTAATGTTAATGACATGTTATGATAGTGTAATGTTAATGACATGTTATGCTCGTGTAATGTTAATGACAATGTAATGACATTGTAATGTTAATGACAATGTTATGATAGTGTCATGTTAATGACAATGTTATGATAGTGTTATGTTAATGATAATGTTATGAGAGTGCAATGTTAATGACATCTTATGACAGTGTAATGTTAATGACAATGTTATGACAGTGTAATGTTACTGACATGTTATGATTGTGGCAGCACTCCTAGCAGTTCAGTAGGTCACTGTCTGTGGATATAAACTATCCTTAAACCTGGTAGTCCATGTACGGATGCTGCAGAACCAGCGACCAGACGGTAGGGGGAGAAGAGATGGTGCCCAGGGTGGTTGTGGTCCTTAGTGATGGAGATGGTCACCTGGTTCTAAAGATCTCCTCAATGCATGGAATCAGTTGAATGTATTCTGATATCAAACCCTGTGCTGCAAGTGTTTGCTCATTGAGTCCAACTGACCTGAGAGTCTCCAGTGTACAGTGTGGACTCCCCAGTCCAGCAGAGAGCAGCTTCACTCCTGAATCCTGCAGGTTGTTGGTACTCAGGTCCAGCTCTCTCAGACTGGAGGAGTTGGAGCTGAGAACTGAGGCCACAGCTTCACAGCATCTCTCTGACAGACGACAGCCATTCAGCCTTCACACAACATCAACAGTAACATGTTAGGAACTGTGTTGAAAGGGGTTATTATAATTAAAACCACTTAAATCCACTTAAAACCACCATCAAAACACAGTCTTTACTAGCATTATGAATAAGAAATATAAGTTTAACAAATTATAACAGCGCTGTAGGTAAGATTTAACAGCCAATATTGGAGTGGAATTTGTAGCCAGGTCCAGTATTATCCAGTATTCTAATTGTAAAACAAGTATTCACAAATATGAATAGGCCAGGGAAAAACCCAGTTGTGAAGTTTCCTTGTATAATACCCAGTTGTTACTGGACTTCCTACTGAAGTGGTGCTGTTACTAATGGTTCACAATTCAAATGTTGTGTAGTTTAGAAAATAAAATATTAGAAATAATATAAAATTAGTTTTGAATATTATATAACATTAATATTCTAGTATAATGTATAGTGTATTGTAATACATGCTATTATATTATAACTTGAAATTGTACTTTTATGGAAGGCTCCCTCCTATAGCCTGCTCCCAGCTCATATGTTTTGAATATTATATAACTTATTATATAATGTACATTGTAATACATGTTATGAATGAACCTACACATTTTTTTTGTATCTAATTATGACTTTAATATTCTTGTATAATGTTTATTTTAATGTAATATATGTTATTATTGAACCAACATATATGTTTTGTATATTATTCTAAATTCTAAATTATATAATCATATTCTAGTATAATGTATATTGTGTATTAAAATACATGTTATTAGTAAACCTACAGAGATTGTATATTATTCTAACTTTCGTATTCTAGTACAATATATATTGTGTTTTGTAATACATGTTATTAGTGAACCTACAGAGATGTTTTGGAGACTTTGACCACTGGCAGCAGCCTCAGAAGACCTTCCTCTGAAGCAGAGTATTTATTCAGGTCAAACACGTCCAGCTCCTCTTCTGATGACAGTAAGATGAAGACCAGAGCTGACCACTGAGCAGGAGAGAGATCTTCTGTGGTGAGACTTCCTGATGTCAGGTACTGTTGGATCTCTTTCACCAGAGAACGGTCGTTCAGCTCATTTAGACAGTGGAACAGATTGATGCTTCTCTCTGGAGAGAGGTCTCCACTTATCTTCTTCTTGATGTAAGACACTGTTTGCTTATTGGTCCGTGAGCTACTTCCTGTATGTCTCAGCAGACCTGGAAGGAGAATCTGATTGGTCTCCAGAGAGAGGCCCAGGAGGAAGCGGAGGAACAAGTCCAGGTGTCCGTTCTCACTCTGTAAGGCCTTGTCCACAGCACTCTGGTAGAGGAGTTGGACCTGTGTTTTCTTTCTAACATTAATAGACCACTTGCCTCGCCGATGTTTATCTGAGAGCAGATTGACACCAGTGTCCATGAAGGACAGGAAGACATAAAGAGCAGCCAGAAACTCCTGGATGCTCAGATGGACAAAGCAGAACACCTTGTCCTGGTACAGCCCACACTCCTCTTTAAAGATCTGGGTGAACACTCCTGAGTACACTGAGGCTGCTCTGATATCCATGTCACACTCGGCCAGGTCTGCCTCGTAGAAGATCAGGTTGCCTTTCTCCAGCTGGTTAAAAGCCAGTTTTCCCAGAGCAACAATGATCTCCCTGCTCTTTGAACTCCAGACTGCATCTGTTTCAGCGCTCCCATGGTATTTCCTGTCCCCCTGTATGGACTGAACCCTCAGGAAGTAGATGTACATCTGAGTCACAGTGTTGGGCATCTCTTCTCCTGTTTGGGTTGTTTTGAAGAAGTCCTCCAGAACTGTAGCACTGATCCAACAGAAGACTGGGATGTGACACATGATGTGGAGGCTTCGGGATGTCTTGATGTGGGAGATGATTGTAATGGCCAGAGTCTCCTCTCTGAATCTCTTCCTGAAATACTCCTCCTTCTGTGGGTCGGTGAACCCTCTCACCTCTGTCACCATGCAAACACACTCAGAAGGGATCTGATTGGCTGCCGCAGGGCGTGTGGTTATCCAGATGCGAGCGGAGGGAAGCAGGTCGCCCCTGATGAGGTTTGTCAGCAGCACGTCCACCGAGGTCGACTTTGTGACATCGGTCCAGATCGGATTGTTCTGGAAGTCCAGAGGAAGTCGACACTCATCCAGACCGTCCAAGATGAAGACCACTTGGAACAGGTCATACCTGCGGATTCCTTTGGTTTGAACAAAGAAGTGATGAAGAAGTTCCACCAAGCTAAACTCTTTCTCTTTCAGTAAATTCAACTCTCTGAAAGTAAAGGGAAGCGTGAAGTCTATGTCCTGGTTGGCTTTGCCTTCAGCCCAGTCCAGAGTGAACTTGTGTGTTAAGATGGTTTTACCAATGCCCGCCACTCCAGTTGTCATTATGGTTCTGCTTGGTTGATCTTGTCCATGTAAGGGTTTAAAGATGTCTTCACATTTGATTGGTGTTTCCTCCTTGGCTGGTTTCCTGGAAGCTGTTTCAATCAGTCTGACCTCATGTTCCTTGTTGACCTCTCCACTGACTCTCTCTGTGATGAAGAGCTCTGTGTAGAAGTCATTCAGATATGTTGACTGTCCTGCTTTAGCGATTCCCTCAAACACACGCCTGAACTTCTGCTTCAGATGAGACTTGATGTTAAGTTGGCACTCGACTGCAGCAGTTCCTAAATGAGAGAACCCAGAAGACAGGTATTTTACATGTCTTATACACCATTAGAATGAACTATTACTATACTATTACTATTTGTAATAGCAGTGTACTTTGACTTGATATGCTGATATAACAAGATACTATTGCATCTCTTCAGGTATTCTACTGTTGATCTGTAGTATATTGTGTATTCTTTAACCTAATAATACCCACAATAATATATATATATATATATATATAATATATAACAATAACCCTAAATATCTGCATTAAACCACTAAAGCTGAAAGCCCCTATAATAACCCTACATATCTGCCCTTGGATTAAACCACTCAACCTGAAAGCCTCACATTAACCCTACACATCTGGATCAAACCATTTGACCTCCAAGAGGAGATTTATCTGGAAAAGATAGAAATGTAGAAATATTTTAAACAAGTCTCTGTTTGAGTCTCTTCTGTTTTCTAAATAAGAGTCTCTTCTATGTTTTCTAAATAAGAGTCTCTTCTATGTTTTCTAAATAAGAGTATCTTCTATGTTTTCTAAATAAGAGTCTCCTCTATGTTTTCTAAATAATAGTCTCTTCTATGTTTTCTAAATAAGAGTCTCCTCTATGTTTTCTAAATAAGAGTCTCTTCTATGTTTTCTAAATAAGAGTCTCCTCTATGTTTTCTAAATAAGAGTCTCCTCTATGTTTTCTAAATAAGAGTCTCTTCTATGTTTTCTAAATAAGAGTCTCCTCTATGTTTTCTAAATAAGAGTCTCTTACCACTCCTCAGTGTGTGGGCCAGTTCCTCCTGGTTCATCTCCATTAGGCAGAGCAGTGTGATATCTGTCACTCCCTCTATGGCGTGCCTCCTCTGCTCCTCGTTCTTCCCATCCTCCTCCTCCTCCTCCTTCTCCTCCCTCTGACTCTCTGAGCCTTGTGGGTCATATGGGAAGAGAACCCTCCAGAGCTTCTTCAGCTCCTGGTCTAGAAAAGCGTGTGCGTTCTCCTCAGCCCTCTGGAACAGAACATGAATGAGAACTTTCCTGTGAGCTGAGGACATCAGAAGCATCTGTCCTTGATTCACGTCTGGTCTAAAGAGGGAAGCCTGGAGACTCTGAGCACCACAAGAGATGCTTTTTAGTGTTCATGTAGAGCTGAAGGCTAATGTCTTGTTGGACTTTTACACACCTTGATCAGCTCTGTTTGATGCTGCTGTACAGACCCAGCACTGGTAACCTTTGACCTCTCCTGGTGTCGACTGTGGAGAACACACACACACACACACACACACACACACAAACACACACACACACACACACACATACACACACACAAACACACACAAACACAAATAATTCTATGTATAATTGTATTATTTCTTATTTATATTTCTCCTCTCTATCTTTGGATGTTCAATATATACTGTATCATTTTAATCTTAGATGAATCCTTACCTTTTCTCAATAGACTGATTCCCATCTTTAAAGTGAAGAGGAATGTCCATAGACCAGTCACTCTTCACGGAGACACAGCTGGGTCCAGGGGAGTCTGCTCTCTCCTTCTGCTCTGGTCTTCAACACAACACACAAACAGCTTTTACTGACACTAACAATGGTATCCTGATACATCACTGCTGAGCTCTGAGATGGACCACAGTCACAGACAATTAGAGATCCTCTTCTCACCTGTTAGCTCTGCTCTGGCGGCCATGTTCCCCAGACAGAGAGCTTTTAGAGGTGGGATCCCCCTCCTCTCTCTCCTCATTCATAGTAGACCGGAGACCCCAGCCAATTTCAAGGAGCTGGATTTGCAGGTTAACTGGAGATGTTAAGACAGAATTCAGGGAATAGCAGAATCTTCAGTTTCAGATACCAAGCTTAGACTGATCTCAGTTCAGTTATCACGGTGACTCCTGCTGTGAGCCTCACATGCTGCTTCCCTGAGGACTAAACTACCAAGCAGGATGTGGGGTTAGTGAGTCACTTCAGGTTAACCCTGAGGACTATACTACCAAGCAGGATGTGGGGTTAGTGAGTCACTTCAGGTTAACCCTGAGGACTATACTACCAAGCAGGATGTGGGGTTAGTGAGTCACTTCAGGTTAACCCTGAGGACTATACTACCAAGCAGAATGTGGGGTTAGTGAGTCACTTCAGGTTAACCCTGAGGACTATACTACCAAGCAGGATGTGGGGTTAGTGAGTCAATTCAGGTTAACCCTGAGGACTATACTACCAAGCAGGATGTGGGGTTAGTGAGTCACTTCAGGTTAACCCTGAGGACTATACTACCAAGCAGGATGTGGGGTTAGTGAGTCACTTCAGATTAACCCTGAGGACTATAAGCAGGATTTGGGGTTAGTGAGGTCCTTAATGACCTCTAACCCCTACCTGCTCCTTAATTACCTCTGACCCCTACCTGCTCCTTCTATCTAATACATAGTAAAATATGAGCAGTGTGACTGATTAACTTCATATAACAGTGAGAGGTTTCAAGTAGGCTACGTAACATAACATTTAAATAACACATTTAATAACGTGTTAAACTGTTTAATCAACCAATTGATATTATACACAAGTGATACATATTTATAAAGATAGATTTATAATACATCAGGGATCAGAATTGACTA
>JANIIK010001081.1:0-5000 GCA_027704905.1 Muraenolepis orangiensis
TTCAAAATGAAGGATCTTGGGAAACTTAAACATTTCCTAGGCATTGACTTTACTCAGGAAAAAGGAGCAATAACGATGAGTCAAAAGAAATTCATAACAAAAATACTGGAAAGGTTTGGTATGAATGACTGTAAGCCAAGGTCCACCCCATGTGAACAGAAACAAGACTTTGATGATGATGGTGAAGCTGTTGATGCAACACAATATCGTGAAGTGGTAGGCAGCTTAATATATTTAATGACATCTACACGGCCTGACCTAAGTTGGATAGTCAGTAAACTGTCACAGTATTTTTCAGAGCCAAAAGAACAACACTGGTTAACTGCTAAACATGTATTGAGGTACTTAAAGGGCACAATTAATCAGGAGCTATGTTTTAAACAACAAGATGAAAAACTGAAACTTGTTGCATACTGTGATGCGGATTGGGCAACAGATCAAAATGACAGACGGAGTATAACAGGGTACTGTTTTAGTCTCACTAGCGATGGGCCTGTTATTTCTTGGAGATCAAAGAAACAGCAAACAGTAGCTTTGTGGACATGTGAGGCAGAGTACATGGCACTGGCTGCCACAGCACCAGAGAGTTGGTATCTTGTGCAGCTAATAGAGAGCATGGACAGTGAGGGTCAATATACTCCTGTGAACATCTTTGAAGATAACCAGGGTGCATATCAAGTATAATTTTGTTGGAACTGTACTGAGTGATAATATGATAACCATTGAGTTATCTACCCTACAGCTGATATGGTTGCTGATATTTTCACTAAGCCTGCAACAAAGGTCAAAAGTGAGAAATTTGTAAAGTATTAGTTTGGAATGTAAATAACCCCAGAAGTTTAAAACACTGTTACTGTGCAAGTGTACGAGGTGTTCACATTTGAATTCATGTTGAGAAATTGTGCAGTATAAGAGTAAGTGGGGGTGTTGAATTATGATTTTGTTTATTTAATACTCTTATACTAATCACTTCCTGTATTCCCGTGATAAAAGGGGCGTGCGCAATCAAACATCCGGGTTCTTCCGGTTGAAGCGAAGCCGACGGTGTGTGTGTGTGTACTTATTCCTCCGTCACGTTAAACTATGTTCATAGTATTCCTGCCCTAAGATCATGGCATCGTTATCGTTGATGTTAATATCTATAATTATCATATAATATCAATGTGTATGATGTTAATATCTATAATATTTATACATAATATCAATGTGTAAGTTGTTAATATCTCTAATATTCATATTAATATCAATGTGTATGATGTTAATATCTATAATATTCATACTAATATCAATGTCTATGATGTTAATATCTATAATATTCATATATATAACATCAATGTGTATGATGTTAATATCTATAATATTCATATATAATATCAATGTGTATGATGTTAATATCTATAATATTCATATATAATATCAATGTGTATGATGTTAATATCTATAATATTCATAAGTAAGTCACTTTGGATGAAAGCGTCTGCTAAATGACTGTAATGTAATGCTGTATGTTCCTTAATGACCTCTGACCCATACCTGCTCCTTAATGACCTCTGACCCCTACCTGCTCCTTAATGACCTTTACCTGCTCCTAAGGACCTCTGAGCCCTACCTGCTCCTTAATGACCTTTACCTGCTCCTAAGGACCTCTGACCCTACCTGCTCCTAATGACCTCTGACCCCCGGAAGGACAGAGCTCTCCTTTTAAAGCTTTGTCTCTCTCTCTATTTTGTGTGTGTGTGTCTGTGCAAGACTAATATATACCATTTATATAGGTTCTATAGATATATAGATATATATATACAGTACTGTCTGTCTGGTTATCTGTCTGTCTGTCACATCAACCGACTGTTACACACAACTGTTACCAATGGCACATTTGTTCCAGTTCCCTGTGTGTGTGAGTGGTAAATGGACATTTATAGAGCTCTTTTCTAACCAATGGTTACTCAAAGCTCTTTACAAGTCCTCACATTCACCATTCATCCACTCATTCAACCACCAACGGAGGAGTCAGCCATCAAGGAGACAGCCAGCAGGTCAGGAGCAGTTAGGGTTAGGGGGTCTTGCTCAAGGACACCTCCACAGCTTTTGATAGGAGGAGGCGGCGGGGATCAAACCAGCAACCTGCCAGTAGTGCGGCGACCGCTCTACCTCCTGAGGTATACTGCCGCCCTGTGTGTGTGTGTGTGTGTGTGTGTGTGTGTGTGTGTGTGTGTGTGTGTGTGTGTGTGTGTGTGTGTGTGTGTGTGTGTGTGTGTGCGCGTGTGTGCCTGTACCTGCGTGTGTCTATGTGTGTGTGTGTGTGTGCCTGCATGTCTGTGTGTGTGTGTGTGTGCCTGCATGTGTGTGTGTGTGTGTGTGTGTGTGCCTGTGCCTGCATGTGTCTCTGTGTGTGTGTGTTTATATGTTTATACGTGAGAATGGGTTCCTGTATTGGCTTGGTTTAGATGTAAGCACACACACACACACACACACACACACACAGAGACACACACAGGCACACGCGCACACACACACACACACACACACAGGAAACCACAAGCAACAGAACAAGGTGAAACTATAGCAACGGAAAAACCCACAGGAAGAGTGTGTGTGACAGAGAGAGACACTGGTAATATATATATATAGATAGATAGATAGATAGATAGATAGATAGATAGATAGATAGATAGATAGATAGATAGATAGATAGATAGATAGATAGATAGATAGATAGATAGATAGATAGATAGATAGATAGATAGATAGATAGATAGATAGATAGATAGATAGATAGATAGATAGATAGATAGATAGATAGATAGATAGATAGATAGATAGATAGATAGATAGATAGATAGATAGATAGATAGATAGATAGATAGATAGATAGATAGTTAGTGTTTAACTCTTTTGGTTTAGCCTTTTGTAGTTCTTTGTTACTTTTGTGATGTGAATGTGTGCTTCCCATGCCAATAAAGCTCTGTTGAATTTAATAGACTGGTAAGTCAAGTCAAGTCAAGTCAAGTTTATTAAGTATATAAAGTGTATAAAGCAGTGAGTGAAAATATTATGTGCAAAACCCGACGACAGACAGCAGTTATAAAAATAAAATAAAAACAATAGAATAAAAAGAAGTAAAAAAATTACAAAACTGTATAAAGTTCAAATTTAAATATATAAGAATACAAATGCAATTTATAAAATACAATATATCAGCACAGAAAAATAGCAATATATATATATATATATATATATATATAAATCAATGTAATGAAATATACATTGTTATATGCTATACGCCCTTGTTCAGCAGCCTGATGGCCTGACTGTGGAAGCTATCTCTGAGTCTATTTGATACCACTTGATACTGAGGTATCGCCTGCCTGACGGTAACAGTGAGTACAGTTGGTGGCTGTAGGGCAATGTCTTTATGATTCTGAAACACACACACACACACACACACACACATTCACAGTTAAAAACACACACACACACACACACACACACACACACACACACACACACACACACACACACACACACACACACACTCACAGTTAAACGCGAGGCGGAGATGTCTAGATGTACAGTAGAGTATATAACAGAAGAGATTAGAACACAATAGATCAGTTCTCAACACACAGCTTCCCTTTCTGTTTTATTGCGGTGGTTTGAAGCGCAGCCACTGAGACAACATATTTAGTTCATGCAACAGTTTCATTATTTAGTTATTTACTTACATATTGAGCTCTTAGTCAATTGTTCATTCATGTGTTCATTGTTCTTTATCTCAAAGGTTCACAGCGACCTCTGCTCTTAATCGATGACCCAATCCCTTCACGGTTCTTACTCGTATTTTAATATCTGTATATCGCTGTGTTCTGCTGCTCCCTGCTGGCGACACTAGAGCATTACAACACCACGCAGCTCTAATAATATCATATATATATATTATATACAAGCAGTTATATACAGTGTGTGTGGTGTAGGTTGCTCAACACACACACACACACACACACACACACACACACACACACACACACACACACACACACACACACACACACACACACACACACACACACAGTATGTGACCAGGGGCCGGTTGTTCAAAGGGTCGTTCCCCCCTCAGTCGTTCAATGTATGAATCAGTCGTTAAGTCTTAATCAGTCCTTAAATGTACTAATCAGTCGTTAAATCAGCTAATCAGTGGTGAACTCTTAATTCCTGGTTAACTCGGGTTGTTCAAAGGGTGTTTAGTGGTCAACCTGTGATTAACCAGTGGTTAACTTTAACCATTTACATTTAGGGCATTTGGCAGACGCTTTTATCCAAAGCGACTTACAAGGAGTACATGTGTTGAAGCAGACAATAGCATAACACTGAGGTACGCAAACATAAAAATAGAGCAGTTCACAAGTATTCATATTAACAAGATGAATAACACAATTTCGTACTGCCAGGTCACCTGCTTAAGTAGCTGTGATAAGAGCGTGTTATCAACATTAAGGATATACACTTGCTAGAATATACAACATGCTAAGAGCTATTAATGTCAGGACTTAAGCAAGTTAGGGGTTCACAACGGAGAAGGAGGGTTCAAGGAGAGTCCAGGTGGACTCTGAACAGGTGGGTCTTGAGTCTCTTGCGGAAGCTGGCGAGGGACTCTGCCGTCCTGACACGATATGGGTGTTCATTCCACCTGTGGAGCCAGAGCCGTGAAGAGCTGGGTCTTGGACGAGCGATGCTTGGTTGTTGACTACGGTCCTCTGGGACGGAGTGTTCTCCTGGGTGTAGTAACCCCAGGTGGCCAGGAGGGGGATTCAGAGGAGCGTGGCTGGAGAGGAGAGTGGTGTGATGCTGGAGTCACAACACATTTATATAATTACACACACACACACACACACACACACACACACACACACACACACACACACACACACACACACACACACACACACACACACACACACACACACACACACACACACACACCACACACACACACACACACA
>JANIIK010001081.1:7500-15000 GCA_027704905.1 Muraenolepis orangiensis
TCAGGCCCCAGTCTCTCTGCTCCTCTCCCCTCCTCTCACCCAGGCCCCAGTCTCTCTGCTCCTCTCCCCTCCTCTCACCCCTCAGGCCCCAGTCTCTCTGCTCCTCTCCCCTCCTCTCACCCAGGCCCCAGTCTCTCTGCTCCTCTCCCCTCCTCTCACCCTCAGGCCCCAGTCTCTCTGCTCCTCTCCCCTCCTCTCACCCAGGACCCAGTCTCTCTGCTCCTCTCCCCTCCTCTCACCCCTCAGGCCCCAGTCTCTCTGCTCCTCTCCCCTCCTCTCACCCCTCAAGCCCCAGTCTCTCTGCTCCTCTCCCCTCCAGCAGGAGGCTCCCCCCACCGGACCCAGCCATCATACACACACACATACACACTAATACTCATATTTATACTTATACTTATATTGAGACTTATTGTGTTGCCTTGTCTGTCCTGTTTTGTTTTTCACGTTCCTGTGTTGCTCCGGACCCCCGTGTCTAATTCCTATCCGTGTTTCTCCAACGCTGTACGGCAAGAAACCACTTTCTGATTCTGATCAAACCATGAGTCAACGTTTCCACCAGGCAGCTCCAGGGGGCGCTAAATCCCCACTTACAGAGAAGTCTTTCAAAGCAGAATTACACAGAGACACAACACTAAGTGTTTACGTGTCATGTGTGTGTGTGATGATTTCACTCTTGAAACACGAGAAAAAAAGGTAGAAGGGAAGTACAAGATACAAGATGTTTATTCTCCATTTGTAACAAGTCCATAGGAACGCTTACTCCCCGTTCCCTCCTGCAGTATACATCTTAAAAACAACACCATACTCTCTCTCTCTCTCTCTCTCTCTCTCTCTCTCTCTCTCTCTCTCTCTCTCTCTCTCTCTCTCTCTCTCTCTCTCTCTCTCTCTCTCTCTCTCTCTAAACACACACAACACACACATCTCTCACAGCCTTGGGAACCATCTACTTAGACATGGACACGCTACAAGCTCACACATGTGGACACACACACACTACGGAAAACAGACACTTCAACGCTTGAACACACGCTCTCTCTCTCTCTCTCTCTCTCTCTCTCTCTATCTTCTCTCTCTCTCTCTCTCTTCTCTCCCCCCCCCCCCACACACACACACACACGCTACAAGCTCACACATGTGGACACACACACACCACGTAAAACAGACACTTCAACGCATGAACACACGCTCTCCTCTCTCTCTCTCCTCTCTCTCTCTCCCCCCCCCCCCACATACACACACCACGCAGCAGAGCTTCTGATTGGATGGTCTTTCGTGTCATGTGTGTGACATCACATGGTCTGAAATCCTTTCCCCCCCAGTTCCCCTTACTGTTTTAGACCACTTATCCCTCCCTCCCCCTCCCACTCTCCTCCTCCCTCCTCTCTCCTCCCCCTTCCACTCTCCTCCTCCCTCCCACTCTCCCCTTCTCTCTCCCTCCCTCCCTCCTCCCTCACACTCTCCACCTCTCTCTCTCTCTTCTCTTCTCTTCTCTTCTCTTCTCTTCTCTTCTCTTCTCTCTTCTCTTCTCTTCTCTTCTCTTCTCTAACTGAAAACAGACACGAAAGACCATCCAATCAGAAGCTCTGCTGCGTGGTGTGTGTGTGTGTGTGTGGGGGGGGGGGGAGAGAGAGAGAGAGAGAGAGAGAGAGAGAGAGAGAGAGAGAGCATGTGTTCAAGCGTTGAAGTGTCTGTTTTCCGTAGTGTGTGTGTGTCCACATGTGTGAGCTTGTAGCGTGTCCATGTCTAAGTAGATGGTTCCCAAGGCTGTGAGAGAGAGAGAGAGAGAGAGAGAGAGAGAGAGAGAGAGAGAGAGAGAGAGAGAGAGAGAGAGAGAGAGGGAGAGAGAGAGAGAGTCTCTGTCTTGGCAGGTCTGTGTGTGTGTGTCAGGGTGTGTCCCTGTATGTGTGTGTGTGTGTGTGTCCTCCAGAGACCTGACCCCCAGGGACCCCCAGGGACCCCTGGACCCCCAGGGACCCCCAGGGACCCCCCGGACCCCCAGGACCCCTGGACCCCCAGAGCCCCAGACCCCAGGGACCCCAGACCCCCAGGGACCCCGGACCCCAGGACCCCAGACCCTGGACCCCCAGGGACCCCCGGACCCCCAGGGACCCCTGACCCCCAGGGACCCCCGGACCCCAGGACCCCTGGACCCCAGCCACGACCCCAGGGACCCCCAGACCCCCAGGGACCCCCGGACCCCCAAGGACCCCCATAGACCCCTGGACCCCCAGGGACCCCTTGACCCCCAGGGACCCCCAGGGACCCCTTGACCCCCAGGGACCCCCTGGACCCCCAGGGACTCCCGGGGACCCCTGGACCCATAGGGACCCCTGGAGACCACCAGACCCCCAGGGACCCCTGGACCCCTAGGGACCCCCTGGACCCCCAGGGACCCCTGGACCCCCGGGGACCCCTGGACCCCCAGGGACCCCTGGGCCCCTGTGTGTTACTGAGTATGTGTGTGTATGTGTGTGTTACTCTAGAATGTGTATGTATGTGTGTATATGTGTGTGTGTGGTGGTGTGTGTGTGTGTGTGTGTGTGTGTGTGTGTGTGTACATGTTTGTGTACGTGTGTGTTACTGTAGTATGTGTTTGTTTGTGTGTGTGTGTGTGTGTTTGTGTACATGTGTGTATGTCTGTCTATGTGTGTATGTGTGTGTGTGTGTTGGGGTGTATGTGTGTTGTGTGTTTGTGTTTGTGTGTGTGTGTGGGGCCTTCTAACCGCAGGGCAGAGAGAGAGAGAGAGAGAGAGAGAGAGAGAGAGAGAGAGAGAGAGAGAGAGAGAGAGAGAGAGAGAGTTCTGTGTTAAAGGTTTTCAGAGGAAGTACAAGATACAAGATGTTTATTCTCCATTTGTAACAAGTACATAGGAACGCTTACTCCCCGTTCCCTCCCTCACTCCTAGCAATTCAAGTAAAGAGAGGGAGAGAGAGAGAGAGAGAGAGAGAGAGAGAGAGAGAGAGAGAGAGAGAGAGAGAGAGAGAGAGAGAGAGAGGGGAGGGGCTGGTGGTCGGGGGGAGAGGGGGAGGGGCTGGTGGTCGGTGGTTGGGGGTTGAGTTGTTGGAGGGTTTATAATCCGTGATGGCCTGGATGTCCTGCCACATGCGTCGGGGATCGGGGTTGTTGAAGTGGTCTTCAACCCTTCGCTTGTGTTTGAGCTTGGCCTGCTTGATGCCCTTTTTCAGATTAGCCCTGGCTAAACAGTAGGCCAGTGCATCGCCTGACCTAAAAGCAGCGTCATGTGCCTTTAGGAGTAGGCGGACCTCTCTACAAGTTATTATAACTGAAGATATATTAATGTCACGTAATATTCATAACTCCTAAACCCCAAATAAGCTCTATGTTTCTATGTAGGCCTTCCATGACTCTGAAGTCTCTCTTAACCGTCATGCTTTAACATCCAGGGCCGATGCATTTAAACATCACAAGTCTATTAAGAATCAAACCTTTAATGACCTGAGAAGTGGTGTATCACAGACTGACCCTGATATCCTGGTGGACTGAAACGGGTCTTGAACATAACTCTGAGGTTTCCTACGTGACGCTGGATATGTTCATCTGTTACTGTTTCAACTGATGTCACGCTAATCACGGTAACGGCCCAATTAGTTTCAATAGATATTGTAGGAGCCATATCAACCTTTAGTTGCCATAAATATTATTTCTCCTTTCTAATTTAATTTCTATTCAATATTATTAAGAGCTGGAATGTGTTAATGTTTTGTGAGTGTTGTGCCCTCTATAGGTCATGGGGTTAATGTGTGTGTGAGTGTTGTGCCCTCTATAGGTCATGGGGTTAATGTGTGTGTGAGTGTTGTGCCCTCTATAGGTCATGGGGTGTGTGGAGTGTTGTCTATAGTCAGGGTATGTGTGTGAGTGTTGTGCCCTCTATAGGTCATGGGGTTAATGTGTGTGTGAGTGTTGTGCCCTCTATAGGTCATGGGGTTAATGTGTGTGTGAGTGTTGTGCCCTCTATAGGTCATGGGGTTAATGTGTGTGTGAGTGTTGTGCCCTCTATAGGTCATGGGGTTAATGTGTGTGTGAGTGTTGTGCCCTCTATAGGTCATGGGGTTAATGTGTGTGTGAGTGTTGTGCCCTCTATAGGTCATGGGGTTAATGTGTGTGTGAGTGTTGTGCCCTCTATAGGTCATGGGGTTAATGTGTGTGTGAGTGTTGTGCCCTCTATAGGTCATGGGGTTAATGTGTGTGTGAGTGTTGTGCCCTCTATAGGTCATGGGGTTAATGTGTGTGTGAGTGTTGTGCCCTCTATAGGTCATGGGGTTAATGTGTGTGTGAGTGTTGTGCCCTCTATAGGTCATGGGGTTAATGTGTGTGTGAGTGTTGTTGCCCTCTATAGGTCATGGGGTTAATGTGTGTGTGAGTGTGTCCTAAGCATGGGGTTAAAGGTGTGCGGAACAACGGCCACAGGAGGGTTCCGGTGTCTTGCGCACACCATCATTGACCGTCAACAGCCGAGTCAAGCTAAACCAAGAACAATAGACCAAACAGTGGATATTATACTTTTCTGTTGCTTTTCAATGTATTTAAAACAACTAAATAAAACCATCAGTTTATGTTACTCCGCTTCAGACCATGTTTACGCGTCCAATGAATCAAGACGCACCGGTATCCTCAAACGTGGTAAAACCATCGAAAGGACAACGAACTGGTCTAAAGAGGGAGACTCTGAGCACCACAAGAGATGCTTTTTAATGTTCATGTAGAGCTGAAGGCTAATGTCTTGTTGGACTTTTACACACCTTGATCAGCTCTGTTTGATGCTGCTGTACAGACCCAGCACTGGTAACCTTTGACCTCTCCTGGTGTCGACTGTGGAGAACACACACACACACACACACACACACACAAACACACAAACACACAAACGTATAGTTGTATTATTTCTCCTGAAGTCAAAACATCAGTATTAGCAGAGTCTGGTAGCAACCAAGTGGTCAGTTTTCATCACCTGTTTGAAACTCCTCCCTCTCCACTCTGTCTAAGGATGTTCAATAGAACAAACAATGCTTTTTGCCACTACAATTAGTCAACGATGCCGCTCTTTGGACCGTAACAAGGAACGACACTTAATGGAATTCATTTTTGGAAGGTGGAGAAGTTGTGGAACTGAGCAGGCCGATGCAACAGGTGCATCATGGGAGGGCCGACGCGCTGAGAAACCACCCAACAAACACACAAAGAAACAAAGCAACGTTACGCCATCGGAGGCATGAGCGCTTTAAGCTGAATTCAATGGAATATCATTGAACTGGATTTTGGAGACGTTTATGTACGAGTTTTGAATTAATGGATCACTCACGGAGTATTTGGTTAAAACTCCGAAGTGTATTGTTTGAAAAGACGCCGATGATATTGAAGCCGCGTATGCGGTAACGCAATTAATACAACGGGAATAAGAGTCGAAGAACATTTGTGTTCAAGGAGTAGAATGATTTTCTGTTGTATTAACTAATTAGCTGATTATTTTGAGGAGCTGAATGGCGGACTCCGATTTAGATATGATTTCAGGCCTTACTGAAAAGGATCTTAATGAAGCGCCAGCGAAGATGCGCTCCTCTAGAGCTGGTAAAATGTCTCATCTTACCAGAAGAATGAATATAATTAAATCGTTAATGGCTGATAATGAATATCTGGACGAAGTAAAAGGAAATATGGAAAAGTTTACTGCTATGCTTGACGAGTTCAAATCTCTCCACGTGTCTTACCAACAAATGTTAAATGAGGAAGAAAGAAAAGAAGATTTAGAAACCTGGTATGGACCAAGATATCATCAAATAAATGTTTTTATTGATAAAGTCACAAAGTGGATAGCTGCAATAGAAAACCCTGATACTGTTAGTGGTGCACCTGGTGTCACTGTCCTAAGGAGGAGGATAACATCTCAGTAGCTTCCTCTGGTCATAGTAGTGGGTCTGGTAGATCAGTCTCCTCCACATTATCTGCACGCATTTGTGCCGGAGCAGAAAGGGCTGCTTTACTTGCCAAGGCTACAGCTTTGCAGCAAAAGCATGCTTTGGAAGAGCAACAAGAGGAGCTAGATCACCAAAGAGAAATGATCCGGAAGAAAAGGGAAACTCTAGATATACAAGCTGAATTAACTGCAAGTGCAGCCAAAATACATTACTTTAGAAAAGCAGAAGCTGTTAATGGGAATACATCAGATGCAATGAATACGTACCTTGAGACAATACTGAAAGGATGTCTAGGTCATTTGTTGACACTATACAGGTGGATACACGACCTAAAGATGGAGTCCATGTACAAGTCCCTGTTTTGCACAATGCAGACGAAGTGCGATATTCTGCCCAACCCAGGAGCGCTACTCAACCACAGTTTGAGCAGAGCATCCCACTGAACCCTTCTACACAGGGCTCTTCACATGTACCAGACAAAGGGCAGGAATCTAATAGTCTTGTAAAAATCCTTGAGAACCAAAACCAGTTGACAAGCCTCCTGGTAAAACAACAAAGGTTACATTCTTTACCCAAAGGAAATATTACAGTTTTTGATGGAAATATCTTGCAATACAAGTCATTCATCCATTCATTTGAACATATAATTGAAAATAAAACAGACAATAACCAAGATCGATTGCAATTCTTAATCCAATACACAAAAGGGCAAGCTCAGGAGCTCTTCAAAAGTTGCCAGCATATGGATCCCAACAGAGGCTATGGAAAGGCAAGGCAGTTGCTCAAAGAACATTTTGGCAACGAGTATAAGATCTCTTGTGCTTACATAGAGAAGGCCCTCTCCTGGCCAACCATAAGATCGGAGGACTCCAGAGCATTACAGGACTTTGCATTGTACCTTAGAGGTTGCTGCAATGCCATGGAGCAACTTGAATATATGGAAGAGCTGGACACAAGTTCCAACATGAGGAACATTGTTCTGAAGTTGCCATATAAGCTAAGGGAAAAATGGCGCACAAAGGCCTGTGAGATGCAGGAACAGCGCAGCACCAGAATAAGAATGGCTGATCTGGTGTGCTTTATTGAGAGACAAACAAGCATTATCTCAGACCCAGTGTTTGGTGACATTCAGGACTCCTCAAGCACTTATAAAGTGAAACCCAAAGCTCCATTAAAGAGCCATGCGAAAGGCAGTTTTGCTACAAATGTAGATGTAAAATTGTCAGAGCAAAGACCTAGAAACACAAATAATTCATGTATTTTCTGTAATGGGAGTCATGTAATGGAATCATGCTCTCAATTTGATACCAAGGAACACAGGGAAAAGATAATGTTCCTGAAGCAAAATGGAATTAGCGTTTGGATTATAAATAGTCTAATCTTCATCCAATAGCTGTTCTCTCGCTTTTGTAACAATCTTCATGAGCCGATAGACCTCTTGATCAATAAACATATCCTCTGTCTTTCTTAGCAGTATCACAGACCTGATTAAACCTCTCAAATCTGGTAAAAGTGGAAAAAACATCTTTATTATAAACAGGATAAACAATGAACAGACTTTCTTGT
>JANIIK010001082.1:0-7500 GCA_027704905.1 Muraenolepis orangiensis
ATCGTAGCGTGTGTAGAGTGTTAATAGTCATTTAGTTACTTGACAGTTTAGTACAGTTGGACAGTTTATTTAGGCACTGCTGTTGGGGCGAGAGACCGCCCCTTCCGGGTGTGTGTGTGTGTGTGTGTGTGTCTCGTAGGAGTACGAGAGTGGCAGTTGGTTCGAGTTGAGTTAGGTCAAGTCAAGTTTATTGTCACTTCACAGTTTACACAAGTATAAAGCAGTGGTGTGAAAATCTTATCTGCAAAACCCGACGACAGACAGCAGTTATAAAAATAGATAAAAATAGAATAAAAGTAGAATAAAGTAAAAAAATAAAAATAAAAATGCAATTTATACAATGCAATATATTGGCACAGAAAAGAGCAATATGTATATATAAATCAATGTAATAAAATATACATTGTTATATGCTATACGCCAGGGGTGGCCAACCAGTCAAAGGTTAAGAGCCAAAAATGTTACTATGTTACTGCAAAGAGCCACATCATACACACAGTCACAGATGCGCACCCCCCCCCCCCTCTCCTTCTCTCTTTTGTTCTCAGCCTTTCTCTGTGCTCCCTCACTCTCTTTCTCCCCTCTCTCTCTCACACAGACTAAATGAAAATCTAGAACTCAGGATCCTCCCTCCCAAAGACACACACACCCTCACACAGACAGACACACATAGCTCTGCTCTGATAGATTTATTGTAAATGTCACACACCATAATATTGACAGAAATTGAATTAAACCTCTCCTAACTACGGCCAGTTATTATCAACAATGAACATTGTGTGCACTCTCACACAAACTCTCAGTAAACAAAATGTGAACAAGTTTTTATCTTCCTATGCATGTTGCTTCTTTAAATTAAATTAGTGGGACTTCTGACATTCCTTGCCTTGAACAATTCTCCACCTTGTTTCAGTTTTTGGTTTTCTGGAAACAAGATTTCAACCACGCATTGGGTTAGGCATTTTTTAACAAACTCCCCTTCATTGTAGGGCTTTTTAGCTCGTGCTATGTTCCAAGCAACTTGATATGATGCAAGCGTTACGGTCTCCGAGTGCTTCGTTATTTTTGCTTTTCCGCCTGACTTTTCAAGGTGTTTAACTTCTGCTTGCGAAGTTCAACACCTTTAGGGAATTCCTGGTCGATGGAGTGAGCATGGAGTGAGGTGAAATGGTGCTGAAGATTTGAAGCCTTGAAATTGGCTAATGATGTCTGGCATAGAAGGCAAAATGGCTTGCAATCGCGTTCTATAAAAAAATATGAAGGGTTTGAACTCAGATGGTCAACTCAGATAGTGCTTACTCAACGATAGGGTTTTCACCCCTCGAAGGTGATTGGTTCACTGCATCACAGGCATTTTTGTGATAGGCTCTTGGGCCGCATCACAATTAGACGCGCTGTCATGCTCTCATACTGACACTACACACACACAGTGGCGTAGGGGAGGGGCCCGCAAGGCACCCACTGCGGGGGGGAAGAAAATTAACATGTATATATCTTAATTTCTGATCGGGTAGTAGCACCCCACCCCCGTCAACGATCGTCGCACATCGCGATATTTCCCCACGGATTTTGCTCGCGGGGGGGCCACGGGATTTTGCGCTACGCCACTGCACACACACGTACACAAATATAATTCGATATGAACTGAAGAGCCGCATGAAACTGGGCAAAGAGCCGCATGCGGCTCGAGAGCCGCGGGTTGGCCACCCCTGCTATACGCCCTTGTTCAGCAGCCTGATGGCCTGACTGTGGAAGCTATCTCTGAGTCTATTTGTACGGCACTTGATACTGAGGTATCGCCTGCCTGACGGTAACAGTGAGTACAGTTCGTGGCTGGGGTGGGCATTGTCTTTTATGATGCGTTTGGCCTTGGCCGCACCGTGTATATATCCAGGAGGGAGGGAAGCTCACCTCCAACGATATACTGGGCCGTCCGCACCACCCTTTGAAGCGCTCTGCGCTCCAGTGCGGTGCAGTTCCCGTACCGGGCGGTGATGCACCCTGTAAGAACACTCTCCATGGTGCCGGTATAGAATGTTCTCAGGATGCGGGGGCCCATGCTGAATTTCTTCAGACGCCTGAGGAAATACAGGCGTTGTTGGGCCCTTTTCACCACGTGTGTGATGTGCGTGGACCATGTGAGGTCCTCGGAGATGTGCATGCCGAGGAACTTGAAGCTGCTGACCCTCTCTACTGCGACACCGTCGATGGAGATAGGGCCGTGCTCTCCTCTCTGCTTCCTGAAGTCCACGATCAGCTCCTTGGGCTTCTTGACGTTGAGGGCGAGGCTGTTCTCCTGGCACCACTGCTCCAGCGATCCGACTGGATCGCACACACACGTGTGTGTGTGTGTGTGTGTGTGTGTGTTTGTGTGTATTTTGATCTATCTCTCTCTCTCTCTCTCTCTCTCTCTCTCTCTCTCTCTCTCTCTCTCTCTGTCTGTCTGTCTGTCTGTTTGTCTCTCTGTCTCTCTCTCTCTCTCTCTCTCTCTCTTTTACTCTGTCTCTTTTTACTCTCTGTCTGTCTGTCTGTCTGTCTGTCTGTCTGTCTGTCTCGTCTGTCTGTCTGTCTGTCTGTCTGTCTGTCTGTCTGTCTGTCTCTCTCTCTCTCTCTCTCTCTCTCTCTCTCTCTCTCTCTCTCTCTCTCTCTCTCTCTCTCTCTCTCTCTCTCTTTTACTCTGTATCTTTTTACTCTCTGTCTGTCTGTCTGTCTGTCTGTCTGTCTGTCTGTCTGTCTGTCTGTCTGTCTGTCTGTCTGTCTGTCTGTCTGTCTGTCTGTCTGTCTGTCTGTCTGTCTGTCCCTCTGTCTGTCCCTCTGTCTGTCTGTCTGTTTGTCTCTCTGTCTCTCTCTCTCTTTTACTCTGTCTCTTTTTACTCTCTCTCTCTCTCTCTCTCTCTCTCTCTCTCTCTCTCTCTCTCTCTCTCTCTCTCTCTCTCTCTCTCTCTCTCTCTCTCTCTCTCTCTCCTCTCTCTCTCTCTCTCTCTCTCTCTCTCTCTCTCTCTCTCTCTCTCTCTCTCTCTCTCTCTCTCTCTCTCTCTCTCTCTCTCTCTCTCTTAGACATAATGTCTGTCTGTCTGTCTGTCTGTCTGTCTGTCTGTCTGTCTGTCTGTCTGTCTGTCTGTCTGTCTGTCTGTCTGTCTGTCTGTCTGTCTGTATGTCTCTCTCTCTCCCTCTGTCTGTCAGTATGTCTCTCTCCTTCTGTCTGTCTGTCTGTCTGTCTGTCTGTATGTCTGCCTGTCTGTCTATCTGTCTCTCTCTCTCTCTCTCTCTCTCTCTCTCTCTCTCTCTCTCTCTCTCTCTCTCTCTCTCTCTCTCTCTCTCTCTCTCTCTCTCTCTCTCTCTCTCTATTTTTTCCAGATTTGAGAGGTTTAATCAGGTCTGTGATACTGCTAAGAAAGACAGAGGATATGTTTATTGATCAAGAGGTCTATCGGCTCATGAAGATTGTTACAAAAGCGAGAGAACAGCTATTGGATGAAGATTAGACTATTTATAATCCAAAAGCTAATTCCATTTAGCTTCAGGAACATTATCTTTTCCCTGTGTTCCTTGGTTTCAAATTGAGAGCATGATTCCATTACATGACTCCCATTACAGAAAATACATGAATTATTTGTGTTTCTAGGTCTTTGCTCTGACAATTTTACATCTACATTTGTAGCAAAACTGCCTTTCGCATGGCTCTTTAATGGAGCTTTGGGTTTCACTTTATAAGTGCTTGAGGAGTCCTGAATGTCACCAAACACTGGGTCTGAGATAATGCTTGTTTGTCTCTCAATAAAGCACACCAGATCAGCCATTCTTATTGTGGTGCTGCGCTGTTCCTGCATCTCACAGGCCTTTGTGCGCCATTTTTCCCTTAGCTTATATGGCAACTTCAGAACAATGTTCCTCATGTTGGAACTTGTGTCCAGCTCTTCCATATATTCAAGTTGCTCCATGGCATTGCAGCAACCTCTAAGGTACAATGCAAAGTCCTGTAATGCTCTGGAGTCCTCCGATCTTATGGTTGGCCAGGAGAGGGCCTTCTCTATGTAAGCACAAGAGATCTTATACTCGTTGCCAAAATGTTCTTTGAGCAACTGCCTTGCCTTTCCATAGCCTCTGTTGGGATCCATATGCTGGCAACTTTTGACGAGCTCCTGAGCTTGCCCTTTTGTGTATTGGATTAAGAATTGCAATCGATCT
Organism: Muraenolepis orangiensis; assembly: GCA_027704905.1. Lineage (NCBI taxonomy): Eukaryota > Metazoa > Chordata > Actinopteri > Gadiformes > Muraenolepididae > Muraenolepis > Muraenolepis orangiensis. Next base: position 4,189 of record JANIIK010001082.1, read on the forward strand.
TGGTTATTGTCTGTTTTATTTTCAATTATATGTTCAAATGAATGGATGAATGACTTGTATTGCAAGATATTTCCATCAAAAACTGTAATATTTCCTTTGGGTAAAGAATGTAACCTTTGTTGTTTTACCAGGAGGCTTGTCAACTGGTTTTGGTTCTCAAGGATTTTTACAAGACTATTAGATTCCTGACCTTTGTCTGGTACATGTGAAGAGCCCTGTGTAGAAGGGTTCAGTGGGATGCTCTGCTCAAACTGTGGTTGAGTAGCGCTCCTGGGTTGGGCAGAATATCGCACTTCGTCTGCATTGTGCAAAACAGGGACTTGTACATGGACTCCATCTTTAGGTCGTGTATCCACCTGTATAGTGTCAACAAATGACCTAGACATCCTTTCAGTATTGTCTCAAGGTACGTATTCATTGCATCTGATGTATTCCCATTAACAGCTTCTGCTTTTCTAAAGTAATGTATTTTGGCTGCACTTGCAGTTAATTCAGCTTGTATATCTAGAGTTTCCCTTTTCTTCCGGATCATTTCTCTTTGGTGATCTAGCTCCTCTTGTTGCTCTTCCAAAGCATGCTTTTGCTGCAAAGCTGTAGCCTTGGCAAGTAAAGCAGCCCTTTCTGCTCCGGCACAAATGCGTGCAGATAATGTGGAGGAGACTGATCTACCAGACCCACTACTATGACCAGAGGAAGCTACTGAGATGTTATCCTCCTCCTTAGGACAGTGACACCAGGTGCACCACTAACAGTATCAGGGTTTTCTATTGCAGCTATCCACTTTGTGACTTTATCAATAAAAACATTTATTTGATGATATCTTGGTCCATACCAGGTTTCTAAATCTTCTTTTCTTTCTTCCTCATTTAACATTTGTTGGTAAGACACGTGGAGAGATTTGAACTCGTCAAGCATAGCAGTAAACTTTTCCATATTTCCTTTTACTTCGTCCAGATATTCATTATCAGCCATTAACGATTTAATTATATTCATTCTTCTGGTAAGATGAGACATTTTACCAGCTCTAGAGGAGCGCATCTTCGCTGGCGCTTCATTAAGATCCTTTTCAGTAAGGCCTGAAATCATATCTAAATGGGAGTCCGCCATTCAGCTCCTCAAAATAATCAGCTAATTAGTTAATACAACAGAAAATCATTCTACTCCTTGAACACAAATGTTCTTCGACTCTTATTCCCGTTGTATTAATTGCGTTACCGCATACGCGGCTTCAATATCATCGGCGTCTTTTCAAACAGTACACTTCGGAGTTTTAACCAAATACTCCGTGAGTGATCCATTCATTCAAAACTCGTACATAAACGTCTCCAAAATCCAGTTCAATGATATTCCATTGAATTCAGCTTAAAGCGCTCACGCCTCCGATGGCGTAACGTTGCTTTGTTTCTTTGTGTGTTTGTTGGGTGGTTTCTCAGCGCGTCGGCCCTCCCATGATGCACCTGTTGCATCGGCCTGCTCAGTTCCACAACTTCTCCACCTTCCAAAAATGAATTCCATTAAGTGTCGTTCCTTGTTACAGTCCAAAGAGCGGCATCGTTGACTAATTGTAGTGGCAAAAAGCATTGTTTGTTCTATTGAACATCCTTAGACAGAGTGGAGAGGGAGGAGTTTCAAACAGGTGATGAAAACTGACCACTTGGTTGCTACCAGACTCTGCTAATACTGATGTTTTGACTTCAGGAGAAATAATACAACTATACGTTTGTGTGTTTGTGTTTGTGTGTGTGTGTGTGTGTGTGTGTGTGTGTGTTCTCCACAGTCGACACCAGGAGAGGTCAAAGGTTACCAGTGCTGGGTCTGTACAGCAGCATCAAACAGAGCTGATCAAGGTGTGTAAAAGTCCAACAAGACATTAGCCTTCAGCTCTACATGAACATTAAAAAGCATCTCTTGTGGTGCTCAGAGTCTCCCTCTTTAGACCAGTTCGTTGTCCTTTCGATGGTTTTACCACGTTTGAGGATACCGGTGCGTCTTGATTCATTGGACGCGTAAACATGGTCTGAAGCGGAGTAACATAAACTGATGGTTTTATTTAGTTGTTTTAAATACATTGAAAAGCAACAGAAAAGTATAATATCCACTGTTTGGTCTATTGTTCTTGGTTTAGCTTGACTCGGCTGTTGACGGTCAATGATGGTGTGCGCAAGACACCGGAACCCTCCTGTGGCCGTTGTTCCACACACAACACTCACACACACATTAACCCCATGACCTATAGAGGGCACAACACTCACACACACATTAACCCCATGACCTATAGAGGGCACAACACTCACACACACATTAACCCCATGACCTATAGAGGGCACAACACTCACACACACATTAACCCCATGACCTATAGAGGGCACAACACTCACACACACATTAACCCCATGACCTATAGAGGGCACAACACTCACACACACATTAACCCCATGACCTATAGAGGGCACAACACTCACACACACATTAACCCCATGACCTATAGAGGGCACAACACTCACACACACATTAACCCCATGACCTATAGAGGGCACAACACTCACACACACATTAACCCCATGACCTATAGAGGGCACAACACTCACACACACATTAACCCCATGACCTATAGAGGGCACAACACTCACACACACATTAACCCCATGACCTATAGAGGGCACAACACTCACACACACATTAACCCCATGACCTATAGAGGGCACAACACTCACACACACATTAACCCCATGACCTATAGAGGGCACAACACTCACACACACATTAACCCCATGACCTATAGAGGGCACAACACTCACACACACATTAACCCCATGACCTATAGAGGGCACAACACTCACACACACATTAACCCCATGACCTATAGAGGGCACAACACTCACACACACATTAACCCCATGACCTATAGAGGGCACAACACTCACACACACATTAACCCCATGACCTATAGAGGGCACAACACTCACACACACATTAACCCCATGACCTATAGAGGGCACAACACTCACACACACATTAACCCCATGACCTATAGAGGGCACAACACTCACACACACATTAACCCCATGACCTATAGAGGGCACAACACTCACACACACATTAACCCCATGACCTATAGAGGGCACAACACTCACACACACATTAACCCCATGACCTATAGAGGGCACAACACTCACACACACATTAACCCCATGACCTATAGAGGGCACAACACTCACACACACATTAACCCCATGACCTATAGAGGGCACAACACTCACACACACATTAACCCCATGACCTATAGAGGGCACAACACTCACACACACATTA
>JANIIK010001082.1:10000-15000 GCA_027704905.1 Muraenolepis orangiensis
GAGAGAGAGAGAGAGAGAGAGAGAGAGAGAGAGAGAGAGAGAGAGAGAGAGAGAGAGAGAGAGAGAGTATGGTGTTGTTTTTAAGATGTATACTGCAGGAGGGAACGGGGAGTAAGCGTTCCTATGGACTTGTTACAAATGGAGAATAAACATCTTGTATCTTGTACTTCCCTTCTACCTTTTTTTCTCGTGTTTCAAGAGTGAAATCATCACACACACACATGACACGTAAACACTTAGTGTTGTGTCTCTGTGTAATTCTGCTTTGAAAGACTTCTCTGTAAGTGGGGATTTAGCGCCCCCTGGAGCTGCCTGGTGGAAACGTTGACTCATGGTTTGATCAGAATCAGAAAGTGGTTTCTTGCCGTACAGCGTTGGAGAAACACGGATAGGAATTAGACACGGGGGTCCGGAGCAACACAGGAACGTGAAAAACAAAACAGGACAGACAAGGCAACACAATAAGTCTCAATATAAGTATAAGTATAAATATGAGTATTAGTGTGTATGTGTGTGTGTATGATGGCTGGGTCCGGTGGGGGGAGCCTCCTGCTGGAGGGGAGAGGAGCAGAGAGACTGGGGCTTGAGGGGTGAGAGGAGGGGAGAGGAGCAGAGAGACTGGGGCCTGAGGGGTGAGAGGAGGGGAGAGGAGCAGAGAGACTGGGGCCTGAGGGGTGAGAGGAGGGGAGAGGAGCAGAGAGACTGGGGCCTGAGGGGTGAGAGGAGGGGAGAGGAGCAGAGAGACTGGGGCCTGAGGGGTGAGAGGAGGGGAGAGGAGCAGAGAGACTGGGGCCTGGGGTGAGAGGAGGGGAGAGGAGCAGAGAGACTGGGGCCTGGGTGAGAGGAGGGGAGAGGAGCAGAGAGACTGGGGCCTGGGTGAGAGGAGGGGAGAGGAGCAGAGAGACTGGGGCCTGAGGGGTGAGAGGAGGGGAGAGGAGCAGAGAGACTGGGGCCTGGGTGAGAGGAGGGGAGAGGAGCAGAGAGACTGGGGCCTGGGTGAGAGGAGGGGAGAGGAGCAGAGAGACTGGGGCCTGGGTGAGAGGAGGGGAGAGGAGCAGAGAGACTGGGGCCTGAGGGTGAGAGGAGGGGAGAGGAGCAGAGAGACTGGGGCCTGAGGGTGAGAGGAGGGGAGAGGAGCAGAGAGACTGGGGCCTGGGTGAGAGGAGGGGAGAGGAGCAGAGAGACTGGGGCCTGGGTGAGAGGAGGGGAGAGGAGCAGAGAGACTGGGGCCTGGGTGAGAGGAGGGGAGAGGAGCAGAGAGACTGGGGCCTGGGGTGAGAGGAGGGGAGAGGAGCAGAGAGACTGGGGCCTGGGTGAGAGGAGGGGAGAGGAGCAGAGAGACTGGGGCCTGGGTGAGAGGAGGGGAGAGGAGCAGAGAGACTGGGGTCTGGGTGAGAGGAGGGGAGAGGAGCAGAGAGACTGGGGCCTGAGGGGTGAGAGGAGGGGAGAGGAGCAGAGAGACTGGGGCCTGGGTGAGAGGAGGGGAGAGGAGCAGAGAGACTGGGGCCTGAGGGGTGAGAGGAGGGGAGAGGAGCAGAGAGACTGGGGCCTGAGGGGTGAGAGGAGGGGAGAGGAGCAGAGAGACTGGGGCCTGGGGTGAGAGGAGGGGAGAGGAGCAGAGAGACTGGGGCCTGAGGGGTGAGAGGAGGGGAGAGGAGCAGAGAGACTGGGGTCTGGGTGAGAGGAGGGGAGAGGAGCAGAGAGACTGGGGCCTGAGGGGTGAGAGGAGGGGAGAGGAGCAGAGAGACTGGGGCCTGAGGGTGAGAGGAGGGGAGAGGAGCAGAGAGACTGGGGCCTGAGGGGTGAGAGGAGGGGAGAGGAGCAGAGAGACTGGGGCCTGGGTGAGAGGAGGGGAGAGGAGCAGAGAGACTGGGGCCTGAGGGTGAGAGGAGGGGAGAGGAGCAGAGAGACTGGGGCCTGGGTGAGAGGAGGGGAGAGGAGCAGAGAGACTGGGGCCTGAGGGGTGAGAGGAGGGGAGAGGAGCAGAGAGACTGGGGCCTGGGTGAGAGGAGGGGAGAGGAGCAGAGAGACTGGGGCCTGGGTGAGAGGAGGGGAGAGGAGCAGAGAGACTGGGGCCTGGGTGAGAGGAGGGGAGAGGAGCAGAGAGACTGGGGCCTGGGTGAGAGGAGGGGAGAGGAGCAGAGAGACTGGGGCCTGGGGTGAGAGGAGGGGAGAGGAGCAGAGAGACTGGGGCCTGGGTGAGAGGAGGGGAGAGGAGCAGAGAGACTGGGGCCTGGGTGAGAGGAGGGGAGAGGAGCAGAGAGACTGGGGCCTGGGTGAGAGGAGGGGAGAGGAGCAGAGAGACTGGGGCCTGGGTGAGAGGAGGGGAGAGGAGCAGAGAGACTGGGGTCTGGGTGAGAGGAGGGGAGAGGAGCAGAGAGACTGGGGCCTGAGGGGTGAGAGGAGGGGAGAGGAGCAGAGAGACTGGGGCCTGAGGGGTGAGAGGAGGGGAGAGGAGCAGAGAGACTGGGGCCTGAGGGGTGAGAGGAGGAGAGAGGATTAGAGAGACTGGGGCCTGGGTGAGAGGAGGGGAGAGAAGCAGAGAGACTGGGGCCTGGGTGAGAGGAGGGGAGAGGAGCAGAGAGACTGGGGTCTGGGTGAGAGAAGCAGAGAGACTGGGGCCTGGGTGAGAGGAGGGGAGAGGAGCAGAGAGACTGGGGCCTGAGGGGTGAGAGGAGGGGAGAGGAGCAGAGAGACTGGGGCCTGGGTGAGAGGAGGGGAGAGGAGCAGAGAGACTGGGGCCTGGGTGAGAGGAGGGGAGAGGAGCAGAGAGACTGGGGCCTGGGTGAGAGGAGGGGAGAGGAGCAGAGAGACTGGGGCCTGAGGGTGAGAGGAGGGGAGAGGAGCAGAGAGACTGGGGCCTGAGGGGTGAGAGGAGGGGAGAGGAGCAGAGAGACTGGGGCCTGGGTGAGAGGAGGGGAGAGGAGCAGAGAGACTGGGGCCTGAGGGGTGAGAGGAGGGGAGAGGAGCAGAGAGACTGGGGCCTGAGGGTGAGAGGAGGGGAGAGGAGCAGAGAGACTGGGGCCTGAGGGGTGAGAGGAGGGGAGAGGAGCAGAGAGACTGGGGCCTGGGTGAGAGGAGGGGAGAGGAGCAGAGAGACTGGGGCCTGGGTGAGAGGAGGGGAGAGGAGCAGAGAGACTGGGGCCTGGGTGAGAGGAGGGGAGAGGAGCAGAGAGACTGGGGCCTGAGGGGTGAGAGGAGGGGAGAGGAGCAGAGAGACTGGGGCCTGAGGGTGAGAGGAGGGGAGAGGAGCAGAGAGACTGGGGCCTGGGTGAGAGGAGGGGAGAGGAGCAGAGAGACTGGGGCCTGGGTGAGAGGAGGGGAGAGGAGCAGAGAGACTGGGGCCTGAGGGTGAGAGGAGGGGAGAGGAGCAGAGAGACTGGGGCCTGAGGGGTGAGAGGAGGGGAGAGGAGCAGAGAGACTGGGGCCTGGGTGAGAGGAGGGGAGAGGAGCAGAGAGACTGGGGCCTGAGGGGTGAGAGGAGGGGAGAGGAGCAGAGAGACTGGGGCCTGGGTGAGAGGAGGGGAGAGGAGCAGAGAGACTGGGGCCTGGGTGAGAGGAGGGGAGAGGAGCAGAGAGACTGGGGCCTGGGTGAGAGGAGGGGAGAGGAGCAGAGAGACTGGGGCCTGAGGGTGAGAGGAGGGGAGAGGAGCAGAGAGACTGGGCCTGGGTGAGAGGAGGGGAGAGGAGCAGAGAGACTGGGGCCTGGGTGAGAGGAGGGGAGAGGAGCAGAGAGACTGGGGCCTGAGGGGTGAGAGGAGGGGAGAGGAGCAGAGAGACTGGGGCCTGGGTGAGAGGAGGGGAGAGGAGCAGAGAGACTGGGGCCTGAGGGTGAGAGGAGGGGAGAGGAGCAGAGAGACTGGGGCCTGGGTGAGAGGAGGGGAGAGGAGCAGAGAGACTGGGGCCTGGGTGAGAGGAGGGGAGAGGAGCAGAGAGACTGGGGCCTGGGGTGAGAGGAGGGGAGAGGAGCAGAGAGACTGGGGCCTGGGTGAGAGGAGGGGAGAGGAGCAGAGAGACTGGGGCCTGGGTGAGAGGAGGGGAGAGGAGCAGAGAGACTGGGGCCTGGGTGAGAGGAGGGGAGAGGAGCAGAGAGACTGGGGTCTGGGTGAGAGGAGGGGAGAGGAGCAGAGAGACTGGGGCCTGAGGGGTGAGAGGAGGGGAGAGGAGCAGAGAGACTGGGGCCTGAGGGGTGAGAGGAGGGGAGAGGAGCAGAGAGACTGGGGTCTGGGTGAGAGGAGGGGAGAGGAGCAGAGAGACTGGGGCCTGGTGAGGGAGGGAGAGGAGCAGAGAGACTGGGGCCTGGGTGAGAGGAGGGGAGAGGAGCAGAGAGACTGGGGCCTGAGGGTGAGAGGAGGGGAGAGGAGCAGAGAGACTGGGGCCTGGGTGAGAGGAGGGGAGAGGAGCAGAGAGACTGGGGCCTGAGGGGTGAGAGGAGGGGAGAGGAGCAGAGAGACTGGGGCCTGGGTGAGAGGAGGGGAGAGGAGCAGAGAGACTGGGGCCTGGGTGAGAGGAGGGGAGAGGAGCAGAGAGACTGGGGCCTGAGGGGTGAGAGGAGGGGAGAGGAGCAGAGAGACTGGGGCCTGGGTGAGAGGAGGGGAGAGGAGCAGAGAGACTGGGGCCTGGGTGAGAGGAGGGGAGAGGAGCAGAGAGACTGGGGCCTGGGTGAGAGGAGGGGAGAGGAGCAGAGAGACTGGGGCCTGGGTGAGAGGAGGGGAGAGGAGCAGAGAGACTGGGGCCTGGGTGAGAGGAGGGGAGAGGAGCAGAGAGACTGGGGTCTGGGTGAGAGGAGGGGAGAGGAGCAGAGAGACTGGGGCCTGGGGTGAGAGGAGGGGAGAGGAGCAGAGAGACTGGGGCCTGAGGGTGAGAGGAGGGGAGAGGAGCAGAGAGACTGGGGCCTGAGGGTGAGAGGAGGGGAGAGGAGCAGAGAGACTGGGGCCTGGGTGAGAGGAGGGGAGAGGAGCAGAGAGACTGGGGCCTGGGTGAGAGGAGGGGAGAGGAGC
>JANIIK010001082.1:20000-22307 GCA_027704905.1 Muraenolepis orangiensis
GAGGTCCTTAGGAGCAGGTAAAGGTCATTAAGGAGCAGGTAGGGGTCAGAGGTCATTAAGGAGCAGGTAGGGGTCAGAGGTCATTAAGGAACATACAGCATTACATTACAGTCATTTAGCAGACGCTTTCATCCAAAGTGACTTACTTATGAATATTATAGATATTAACATCATACACATTGATATTATATATGAATATTATAGATATTAACATCATACACATTGATGTTATATATGAATATTATAGATATTAACATCATACACATTGATGTTATATATGAATATTATAGATATTAACATCATACACATTGATATTAATATGAATATTAGAGATATTAACAACTTACACATTGATATTATGTATAAATATTATAGATATTAACATCATACACATTGATATTATATATATGATAATTATAGATATTAACATCAACGATAACGATGCCATGATCTTAGGGCAGGAATACCGTGAACATATTTTAACGTGACGGAGGAATAAGTACACACACACACCGTCGGCTTTGCTTCAACCGGAAGAACCCGGATGTTTTATTGCGCACGCCCCTTTTATCACGGGAATACAGGAAGTGATTAGTATAAGAGTATTAAATAAACAAAATCATAATTCAACACCCCCACTTACTCTTATACTGCACAATTTCTCAACATGAATTCAAATGTGAACACCTCGTACACTTGCACAGTAACAGTGTTTTAAACTTCTGGGGTTATTTACATTCCAAACTAATACTTTACACATTTCTCACTTTTGACCTTTATTGCAGGCTTAGTGAAAATATCAGCAACCATATCAGCTGTAGGGCAATACTCAATGGTTATCATATTATCACTCAGTACAGTTCCAACAAAATGATACTTGATATCCACATGTTTACATCGTTGACGACATACTGGGTTCTGGGATAGAGCAATTGCACCCTGGTTATCTTCAAAGATGTTCACAGGAGTATATTGACCCTCACTGTCCATGCTCTCTATTAGCTGCACAAGATACCAACTCTCTTGTGCTGTGGCAGCCAGTGCCATGTACTCTGCCTCACATGTCCACAAAGCTACTGTTTGCTGTTTCTTTGATCTCCAAGAAATAACAGGCCCATCGCTAGTGAGACTAAAACAGTACCCTGTTATACTCCGTCTGTCATTTTGATCTGTTGCCCAATCCGCATCACAGTATGCAACAAGTTTCAGTTTTTCATCTTGTTGTTTAAAACATAGCTCCTGATTAATTGTGCCCTTTAAGTACCTCAATACATGTTTAGCAGTTAACCAGTGTTGTTCTTTTGGCTCTGAAAAATACTGTGACAGTTTACTGACTATCCAACTTAGGTCAGGCCGTGTAGATGTCATTAAATATATTAAGCTGCCTACCACTTCACGATATTGTGTTGCATCAACAGCTTCACCATCATCATCAAAGTCTTGTTTCTGTTCACATGGGGTGGACCTTGGCTTACAGTCATTCATACCAAACTTTTCCAGTATTTTTGTTATGAATTTCTTTTGACTCATCCTTATTTCTCCTTTTTCCTGAGTAAAGTCAATGCCTAGGAAAGTTAAGTTTCCCAAGATCCTTCATTTTGAATTTTGTGCTCAACATTTCTTTCACAGTATTAATTGTGTGAATATCGTGAGCTGCGATGACTAAGTCATCCACCCAAATAATCAAAATGATCCTCTCATGTTCTATTCCTTTACTGTAGACACAGTGATCAGCTGGGTTTTGTGCTAAACCGTTCTCACAGAGATGATCATGCAACATTTTATTCCAGTTTCTTCCAGATAGTTTTAACCCATACAGTGATTTATTCAGCTTGCAGACTAGCTTTTCATCTGTGTCTGACTTGACCTCAAAACCTTCAGGTTGCTGTACATACAGCTCACAATCAATTGGAGCATGTAAATATGCAGTTTTAACATCCATTTGATGTAGGTGTAAGTCATGTTGAGCCAGTTGCATCAAGCTTCTTACAGATGTCATGTTTGCAGTCGGGGAAAATGTCTCCTTATAGTCGATTCCTGCCACTTGACTATATCCCTTTGCAACATATCTGGCTTTATATATCTCAGTCTTTTCTGTGTTTTCTTTGATTGTATAGACCCATCTACCCCCCACTGCATGTTTGCCCTCTGGTAGTGTGGTCAATGTGAACGTGTCATTTTCCTTAAGAGAATTCATTTCCTCCTGCATAGCGTCAGTCCAGAGTTTTGACTCTGCTGAATTCATGGCCTCTTTAAAGGTGTTTGGTACATTACACATTACTCTGTAGCAGTAGTCAATATTTACAT